>CM017562.1:19042490-19137490 GCA_007844125.1 Sinonovacula constricta
TAGATTCGCTACATCTCGGAATAGAAAGATGAAACGTTATAATTCGAAATATTTTGATTTCGAAACTGTGGCTGTCGATTGTTTTACTCAGTTTTGCGGTAATGATTTCAATCGGCTAGTGCCCCCTATCAATTTAGTTGGCAGGACAATTGCGCATCTGTTAGAATGTAATGCGCATGGAGTTCTAGTCGTCCCCTTTCTTGCCCAGGTGCAGCTTTCTGACATTTGGTGTTTATGCTAACTGCTCAAAAAAGGAGTTTGTGAAAGAGTAGTTGGTATTTGACAACGGAGAGCATATTTTTGTGAACAATAGCAATGCTGTCTTCAGCTCTAGACGATTTTCTAGCAAAGTACTTGCTGTTCGTTTCTGAGTTAAATCGCATAAAATCGCAGGTTACTATTATCCCTGCTCCTTAGATTTAGTAACATTTGCTAAAAATGGATTAATTAGAGACAATGCTAAACCAGTAGCGAAAAGGCGTGCTATTAGTTTAAACCTATGTATTTATAGTCGATTGGGAAACAAGTTCTTTTAACTTTTATTAATCCCTCTCGACTGTCCACTTCCTAGGTAGAACCAGTACTCAGGTACTGAATATCCGGAGCAATGTGCAGTAAATAGTCTTGCTCAAGGACTAACATCACGTGGTCAGTTTCGGGGTTCGAGGCGTGCTATTACTGTTGACGATTTAACAAAAATCGGGACTCATTTTAATAATTCTAAATCACTTTTAGATTTACGGTTTGTTACCATATGCTTGTCAAGTTTTTCTGGATTTTTAAAGTTAATTGAATTGGTTTCTTTTAAAAGATCTGATCTTGTATTGATGGACGATTGCGTCAAAGTTAACATTCGCAAAAGTAAAACTGATCAAAGGTGATCATATGTTCATTTGTAAAACTGATACTGATTTGTGTCCGGTGAAGTTTTTTTTAAAGAAATATATTCTGGCCGCAAGTATTTCAGACTCTTCTAGTGAGTTTTTGTTCAGGAACATACAGTTCTGTAAAAAGAAAAAAATAACAAAAAAGTTTTAACTGGACTGAAACCTATGACATATTGCAGAGCAAGAGAAATTTTACTACAGAAACTTACAGTTATTGGTCTTAAATCAGAACAGTTAGGCTTACACTCGTTTCATTCAAGGGAAGCGACTGCTGCAGCTAATAATGGCGTGGCTGATCGATTGTTTAAAAACATGGAAGGTGGACATCGGAAAAGGCCAAGGATGGCTATGTAAGAGGTTCGGCTGAAAGCTTGAAATAATATTTCATATTATGTGTCTTCTCATTTGGGCTTATAATAAGCTAGTTGATATGTTTTTTTATATATATTTGAGGCTGTGGGTGAATTTATATCCATTTGTTTGTTGTTTTTCGATTGCCTTTATTTCATAGAGAATGTTTAGAACCCGCTCATTTCCTGTCGATGAACTACCCTGCTTGCTGGGACACCTAAACTTAGTTGTTAGTTTTATTCTTATGGCTAGATGATAAATATTGTTTGGCATGAAATAAAATAAAATATAAAACAAAAATATATTCATTATCGAGGTTTGAACGAAAAACTCGTTTGACTGATTTTCGATAGTAAGCTATCGCTGTGCAGTGAAGAGTATTTCAGTTTTCTTGGTGTAGTAGGTTTGTAAGATTGGTCATTGGACGAGCTAGCAGGGTACGGTGCGGTCGAAACGTATTTATTTGGTCATTCGACGAGCAAGCAGGGTACGGTGCGGTCGAAACGTATTTATTTGGTCATTCGACGAGCAAGCAGGGTACGGTGAAGTCGAAACAAATTTATTTGGTCATTCGACGAGCAAGCAGGGTACGGTGAAGTCGAAACGTATTTATTTGGTCATTCGACGAGCAAGCAGGGTACGGTGAAGTCGAAACGTATTAATTTGGTCATTCGACGAGCAAGCAGGGTACGGTGAAGTCGAAACGTATTTATTTGGTCATTCGACCAGCAGGCAGGGTACGGTGCGGTCGAAACGTATTTATTTGGTCATTCGACGAGCAAGCAGGGTACGGTGAAGTCGAAACGTATTTATTTGGTCATTTGACCAGCAAGCAGGGTACGGTGAAGTCGAAACGTATTTATTTGGTCATTCGACCAGCAAGCAGGGTACGGTGAAGTCGAAACGTATTTATTTGGTCATTCGACCAGCAAGCAGGGTACGGTGCAGTCGAAACGTATTTATTTGGTCATTCGACCAGCAAGCAGGGTACGGTGAAGTCGAAACGTATTTTTTGGGGTCATTCGACGAGCAAGCAGGGTACGGTGAAGTCGAAACGTATTTATTTGGTCATTCGACCAGCAAGCAGGGTACGGTGAAGTCGAAACGTATTTATTTGGTCATTCGACCAGCAAGCAGGGTACGGTGAAGTCGAAACGTATTTATTTGGTCATTTGACCAGCAAGCAGGGTACGGTGCAGTCGAAACGTATTTATTTGGTCATTCGACCAGCAAGCAGGGTACGGTGAAGTCGAAACGTATTTATTTGGTCATTCGACCAGCAAGCAGGGTACGGTGAAGTCGAAACGTATTTATTTGGTCATTCGACCAGCAGGCAGGGTACGGTGAAGTCGAAACGTATTTATTTGGTCATTCGACCAGCAAGCAGGGTACGGTGCAGTCGAAACGTATTTATTTGGTCATTCGACCAGCAAGCAGGGTACGGTGAAGTCGAAACGTATTTATTTGGTCATTCGACCAGCAAGCAGGGTACGGTGAAGTCGAAACGTATTAATTTAAAGTTTTGTTGATATGTGATTTTAGTGTTGCTTTTGTTACTATATAATTAAACAAATGGTTGTTTTGTATATTTTCAGTGCGAGTTATGTGGATGAAGGGATGCGTTTGTATGAGTGTTTAACGTACCAAATAAATAAATTACCCTGCTTGTTGGGACACCTAAACTAAGTTGTTAGTTTTATTCTTATGGCTAGATGATAAATATTTTATGTTTAGCATGAAATGAAATGAAATATAAAACGTAAGTAATTTTACCTTTTTGTAAGCGAGACAAATCGACTATGTTTATATCCAAAAGTACTGTACTGGTTAAGTTCCCTTGTTAAATGCAACCCGGGACCGATATCTTCTCTGAAGTAGGTCTGTAAATGTAGAAATGTGTCAGACAAAAGAAAAAGAAAAAAAAATAGAAAAAAAGACATAAAAGAAAAAGAAGAAATAAAAGAAAAAATAAAAGAAAAGAAAAAAAAAGAAAAAAAGAAAAAAATAGAAAAAAGAAAAAAAAAAAAAGAAAAAAGGAAAAAAGTAGAAAAAAAGAAAAAATAAAAAAAAAAGAAAAAAGGAAAAAAGGGAACAAAGGAAAAAAAGAGAAAAAAAATGAAAAAAGAAGAAACAAAGTAAAAAAGGAAAAAGAATAGAACAAAGAAATAAAAGAAATATGAATTCAGAGCTGTTTGGCAATGTCTTAGTGTTTTCTGTGTAATAAGCCGTATGATCCTAGGTTTTCAGTGCAGCTAGCAGTCTGACAAGAACTTAGTTTTTAGCCAAAAAATGTATGCCGAGGAAAACACCGAGGCAAATGCAAAACAACAACAACAACAATAACAACAACGTGCGATGAAAGCACGGTTGCAGAGAAATCTTCTCTCGATAAAAATATGGACACCGAAATATCCATTGACGTTGACCGTTTTTAGCTCACCTGAGCACAACGTGCTCAAGGTGAGCTTTTCTGATACCGCTTTGTCCGACGTCCGTCGTGCGGCGTCAACATTTTAGCTTGTGAACACGCTAGAGGCCACAGTTTTTATCCAATCTTCAACAAACGTGGTCAGAATTTTTGTCTGCATTAAATCTTGATGAGTTCTTTATTGGGTCACGTTAGGTCAAAAAGTAGGTCAATATGTAAAATCTCAGAAAAAGCTTCTGAATACACTTGAGACCACATTTCCTCCCCAATCTTCACCAAACTTGGTCAGAATGTGCATGAAATCTTGGATGAGTTTGTTATGAGTTCACGTGGGATCAAAAAGTAGGTCACTAGGTCAAATCTTAGAAAAAGCTTGTGAGCACACTAGAAGCCCCATTCATGGCCCAATCGTCACCAAACTTGATCAGAATAATTGCCTGCATGAAATCTTGGATGAGCTCATAACTGGGTCCTGTGGAGTCAAAAGATAGGTCACTAGGACAAATTTAACAAAAAGCTTGTGAACACACAAGAGGTCACATTTACATGCCAACCTTCATCAAACGTAGTCAAAATGTTTTTCTGCATGAAATCTTGGACAAGTTTGTTATTTGGTCACGTGGGGTCAAAAAGAGGCCACTTGGTCAAAAGTTAGAAAAAAGCATGTGAACACACTAAAGGCCACATTCATAGCTCAATCTTCACCAAACTTGATCCGATTGTTTGTCTGCATGAAATCTTGGATGAGTATATTATTGGGTCACGTGGGGTCAAAAGTAGGTTACTAGGTTACATTTTAGAAAATACCCTGTGAAAACACTTAAAAGCTAAATTGACGGCCCAATCTTCACCAAACTTGGCCAGAATGTTAACCAGTATGAAATATTACATATACATGTACTTTGAAGTGGATCATGTGGATTCAGTATGTTACTAGGTAAAATTCTAGAAAATGTTATCAACCCAGTGGCCACACTTATGGTCCAGTCTTCACCAAAGATTTCTAAAGTAAATAACTCTTAATTACGTTATGCCAGATATGAGCCTACTAAAAGCCTGTGTCATCAGGTGAGCAATTAAGGGCCATCATGGTCCTCTCGTTTTATTAGTAAGTATTTGCCCCAAAATAGGGGAATGACAATACTAGTGCTCAATCGGAACGCCTCGGATAATGTCCCGAGGACGGAATTGGCTGAGGAGTTCCTATTGCACTAGTACTGTGACAGTAAAATAACTAAAATCATTATCCCATTTTTAAGCGCATGTTTATCCTGCAGCATATATGGACTCTGACGAATGTGGTTCGTGCCACCCGTTTTTGTCTACATTTTAAACAGTCCACAAAAAATTGCAAACTGACCAAATAATTTTGTTTTCATGCAATTCATGTAATAAGCATTTATTTTATATAGTCACCAGTGTAATATTATTGATAAAATCGCTATTTCAGCAACAACAACAACAACAACAAATAAAAATAAATCAATAAAAAAAATCGAAACTGTGCATTTTGAAAAGGGCTGTCGAATGTGATTGCTAAGCACGCTAACCACTGTCCATCCAAATTCAATTTGTTTGCAATTTCTAAATATGGTCCGTTAATATATTGACTATTGACTCTTTTGGAATAACTCGATCATTTTTGTTTAAATAAGTAAGGCCTATCCAAGCATGTTATTATGTTATTTGTACAATCTATCGTCGCTATGTTAGTTATGGAGTATATGTAAAGTGTAAATACATATAAAGATTTATATTTTACATTCATATTATATATATATATATATATATATATATATATATATATATATATATATATATATATATATATATATATATATATATATATATATATATATATATATATATATATATACATATATTTATATTATGGACAAGTGCCCTGTATTGAACACTTAAGGTAGAGCAAATATAATGCTGCACCTCCAGTCAAAAGTGTCACAATTAGAGTTAAAATGCTTCAAAACTGGGGGTTGAGGTTTCGAATCCCAGAATAGGCACGCATGGTCAATTTCTTTCCACCTACTTTTTCACTTTGACATTTTTTTTTCTGTATCACTCTACCAGAGGTAAAATAAAAAACCCTTCAAGTTTTCAAATTTTATTTTGTTAACATTAAAGTATACAGTCTATAAGTTGTGTTAGTTTTCAAATTATGTATATGGTTAAATTATACCTGCTTTACTTAAGTGTAAAAAAAAACTATAATTATTTCTCAATAGAAACTGCATTGCAATGTCAGGAATAAATATAACGACAAGTGTAATTAGATATTTTGAATTAAAAGTGAAATATCAACAAAAACAAGAGAAGTCGTTATAGAATATTGCACCGGTGGGTCCTTTTGATTTTTCCTGACTTGTTTTCCACGTGTCATGATGTAAGACACCTGTTATTATGTGTTTTATATCATACGGAAGCGAATCAACTAATTCTGTGATGTCACTACTTCCGGAAGGCCTTGCGGAAACTCAAGAAGTCTTTCGTCGCTAGTGTGTGTTTATGTCAATGGAACATATATATGAATATGTGTTATTCATATATAAATATAAGTGTTTTTTTATGGATAGCTAAATGTACATTCATTTAAATCGCCTAATAATTGACATTAATAAGTATTCCCCATTTTCGAAATGAAAGTTAGTTATTTCCATTGTGGGAAGACATTGTCATGTACTTGATATAAGAACTATATTTTGTTTTTATTTTTCATGTGCTTATTTAAACAAAAACGCTCAAGCCTTTTTGTTAGTTCTTATCTTAATGAATTCCATTTTATGCGCATGCATTAGTTTTAAGTGTTGTTCAAAAGTTTAAAAATGGAAAAAAAAAAAATTCTGCACCAACTATATACCAAATAGGTACCCACAAGGGAGGTCAGAATGTAGTTTTTTTAGTAGAGTAAAGTCCCTTTACATTCGAAAAGGGGAATATTATACAAATAAAGACTTGTGTTAAGGTCAATTGCAAAAGGCATTGTGATATATATCCTCGATCAATGTTTCGCTACCCTGATCCGCAAAACAATATATTAGGCCAAAAACATTAGGGTTTTATTCGTTTTATTCGTTTTATTATAAATTAACGAATTTACACCAACACGACAACGACCCTATAGATATTAGCAAATGTCTTCGTTTATTAGTGTATTACCAAACAGCCCCATTTTAAATGACGTCATAACGTAGTTCAGAAAAAAACGTAACTTATTTACGATATGGCAATTACAATAAAAATTCATATCGGACCATTAAATAAAATAAGACAAAGTTCACACCCTCAAAATCTGTTACCGTCTACTCCTTTTTCGCTTAGCGCGAATTTATACTACATGGGCAGAATGTGTAAATCCAGATCAGCCAACCCTAATTACAATATTTGCTTGTATGACTAAATCTGTAAAGAAGATAATATATGTGTGCAACTTTTAGCATATACCAGTGTATTGCTGTTATTAACATATGTAGCTCTTACAGTAACGTTGTTTTATCTGTTTTAACTGTTTTACATGGCATGTTGTTA
The DNA here is from genome assembly GCA_007844125.1 of Sinonovacula constricta. Taxonomy (NCBI): domain Eukaryota; kingdom Metazoa; phylum Mollusca; class Bivalvia; order Cardiida; family Solecurtidae; genus Sinonovacula; species Sinonovacula constricta. Next base: position 19,049,700 of record CM017562.1, read on the forward strand.
ATAGTAGTGCTAAAACGTAATCGTCGATAGAAAATATTAGCTACTTATGTAAAAAAAAGAATAAAAAGACAAAACTTTCATAAAATCCGAAAAAAACAAACAAACTTTGTGTAGGATTCGAACCCTAGATCTCTTGTACTGCAGCTCACTGCTCCATTGAGTTTAATGTGAATTATATACAGTGAAACCTCAGTCGCTAGAACAGAAATTGAGTAATGATTTCATTTAGTCCTGACTTAGTTGAAATTCCGCGTAAGCTTAAATGGAAATGTGAAACTGAGCTTGATAATCGGTCAAAGAAATAGGAAAAAGATCATTTATGTTACTTTTATTGCGCGAAGTGATATTATTTGATCATATCTACAGTGACCAGGCCTGTTAGCGTAATCGGTAGAGCGTCGGCTCCAGGTACGGGAGGCCCCGGGTTCGATCCCGTTCTGCGACATACCAAAGTCGTTAAAATGGTAGTAGTATAGCTCCCTTGCTAACGTTGAAGCAAACATAAGGGTAGTTCCACGACTGGTTGGTCCAGTGTCAGGAAAATGAGACTGGGTGTGGTATCATGCCAGGTGTTCACGGCATGCAATACACGGTAAAGGCAGCACTATATCTGTTCCAAGTGGACCCCGTCCCCAGATAACAAAAACGATGTTGGTGGGACGATAAACCCAATAAACAAACAAACAAACAAACATATTTACAGTGACACAGTACTTATAATGCATGCAAGTATAGAGTTCGCACGGTAATTAGAACATTCATGGTTCACTGTATCTATCCAGTAGATAGTTTCCATGTGATGTCATAGGCAAAATACAGTTTAAGGCAGCCATCTTTGAAGGCAGAAGCTAATGCAGGCCGAAATCTGGAAATATGTACTATATTAAACTTACCACTGTGTTTTTATTTTTCGGTCTATTTTACTGAATTTTATATCAAATATAACAGCTTTTATGAAGTATTTTAAACATCAAAAGTATATTTAAAACAATATACAACCAAAAAAGATGCACTGTTCATTTTGTTCAAAGATGATACAATAATTTTATTTATTTCTGTGTATTGATTCTTTGTTCATTTATCTACTGTAAAAATATTGTACTCTAAAAATGAATTTCAAGAGATTTCCAATGGTGTATTGCGTTTATTTTTTGGACCACAAATGAAGAAATAACAACAAAATAAAATTTACGCTTCTATACAATTCATCTGAAAATCTCTTGAAGGTTAGACGCCACTAAATATATTTGTTCTATATTCTATAGTGGATCGTGAAAAGTTGGAAACAAATTGCACCATGACCAAATTATTTTGGACCCCCATAATCATATATAGGTGAAACGAGCTATTTATTGTCGATTAGAAAGACCCAGAAATAAGCCAACTTTTGCAACTTGTAAGAAGGTTCTACTTCATAGAATGCACATACCGCCAAATTGCCAGTCGGTAACCCCCAAATTACAATGAAATATGTACTTCCTGTAAAAGTGGACCAGTCCATTATTGTGCATAGGTGTTCAACACTTCTGCTTTCTTTTAATTCTACATGGTTTCAGCTTCCTTTTGACACCAAAAGATTAGGTCTTCAAAATAGAAAATATAATGCCAAAACACAGCAACAGACTGTTACTAAAGAGAAAAAAGTCCATGTGGCACATTCTACTTCCGGTCAGTATTTAGTGTCACCACCCCTGAAGTTGCAATCAAAGATGGCTGCCAAAATAAGGAATCTTCAATGATGTGGAAACTATCTATACGGGTAATTATCATGATAGTGAGCCATGTCATAGTATAATACAATAGGGCTTCAATGATCTAAAGTAATGAGTACAGGTTCGAACCTCACAAGGAGTAATGTTCTATAGATATAATAAGTTATAACCAATGGAAGAATGAATAAAGACTAATAAGATATTTTTTTCAGAAAAGTTTTTGTTTTATGGGAAGACGATATGGGTTTTGGTGAGGATTCGAACTGGTAAAATATTGTCACAAGGACTAGTGAATAACCACGGCATTTCTTAACAATAAATCATGTTTTGTAATTCGTAACTTACCGAGTTTACCCATTCAGTGTTTATTTAGGTAGGTCAGTGTGTGCATACAACAGTAAAAATATCGAGTTTTACTTTTATGGAGGAGATTCTTGTTTGCAGGTTTTATGAAATATATACCTATATGCCGCAATTTACAATCGGAACTCCTTGGGTAATTCCGACCGCGGGACAATCCAATGGATGTATCTGGTGCAATTATACTTACAGAATCGCAAAAGTTTTGTTCGCCGGAAGAAGAATTCGCCATGAAATAGTTCTTTAAAAGGCGATATGTGTTGTATAGTGTATAGGAGTATTCCATCCTATAAACTTTCATTTATCCACTTAACTAGAGAGTGAGAGAGAAAGAGAAAGAGACAGAGAGACAGACAGACAGACAGACAGACAGACATAGAGAGACAGAGAAAGAGAGAGACAGACAGGGAGAGAGACAGACAGGGAGAGAGAGAGAGAAGTAGAGAGAGATTGAGCGAGAGAGAGAGAGAGACAGACAGACAGACAAACTGACAGAGACACAGAGAGAGAGACAGACAGAGAGTGAGAGACAGAAAGAGACAGACAGACAGACAGACAGACAGAGACAGAGAGAGACAGAGAGAGACAGAGAGAGAGAGAGAGAGAGAGAGAGAGAGAGAGAGAGAGAGAGAGAGAGAGAGGGAGGGAGGGAGGGAGTGGGTACGGGGTTTCGTAGATGAGATGCTTGGTAGCTTGGTTGGTGGTGTTTTTTTCTCTCAAGTTTTTAAGTAATTAATTGCTTACTTACTCCGATATTAAAGATCGTTAGATTGAACAGGTGGTTTTAATTAACTACGTAAAACCGTACTTTCTGATCGTTTAAATTGCCTTTTCAATATCCTTAATTGAAAAATCAATAGAAGTGACGGAAAAGGTAATGACAAAAATATATGTGGGATATAAATTAGAATTTAATTACGTCAGCAAAAAATAATTCAGTCGTTTTTTAAAGTTAATGAAAACAGTCAAGACGCCTGTACAAACCCAATCCGCACACCCACCTCCCAACATACACCTACCTTCCAACATACACACACCTCCCAAGTAAAAATACCTGAACAGGATGTGCACACGTTGCTACTTACTCTCTACCAATATAGATTGTTACCTTTGCATGCATGAAGCTGCTAGACAATAACTTAGATTTTGTATTTTTTTAATAGCTGCAGCAATATAAGGTTTCAAGAGATCGAACATCAAGATTAGCGTGATATCAAGATAAGCGTGATATCAAGATAAGCTTGAAGTTATAAAAGGCCTCTCAAAATTATAAAGTTAGACTACGCAAGAGAGGCTAGAATGCACTTTCACGTGGCTTGTTTTGTTTTGTATTTGAAAAACATCGCAGCGATCGTTTATGCCCACTATAACGACGTCCAGCTATTTTGATGGCGGAAGACCGCCAAACAAATGTCTTGGTAGAACCACCGGTGCACCGCAGGTCAGCTGGAAGACCTTCCCACATTATGTCCTTCGCCCCGAACGGGACTCGGACCCACGCATGTGGTTGTAAGTAAACTAGATTGGCGGCACATAATTTAAAAAAAGTAGCGTATGTATACATGAAGGAATTGTCAATTTATGAAACAAATGAGATGGTTTCCAGCTTCAATAAGAGAATACAGAAACAGAAAGAGCGCTTTCCTTACAGTTAAAAGTCACCGACTCTACCACTTCATTCATTCACACGGCTTATATAGAACTGTTGAACTAGCGGCTTTTTACAATTACAGATTCTTAATTTATTTTACTCGGCGCCGTATGACCTGTTAAGTGTCGGTGTGCCGTAAAACCCAAATAAATAAATAAACTTTACATATTGTGTAGATTGTGATCATTGTTATCAGCTATGATACACAATAACTCTTATACATACCTTAAAGTCAATTATGAATATGTTTTATAATGAAGAAGACACTTAAGTGCTGTGAAAGCGTACTGACAACGAACAGACAAAATGCGTAATTGATATTTCTGCAAAACAACCCATACAGAATACGAGAAAGAGTACGGACGTGAGATACCTAAGGCAATGAGTATGCGCTTTTAACAAGAAAGTGACCATCCTGGAAACACCATCTTAAGCTGTCGATTCTTAACATAAATATGTGAGGGTAACGAAAGGTAACTATGATGGGAACTAGACTATTTGCTACTTTGCTTTCTTCCTTTCTTGTCTGCTACATCTTTAATTGCATGCTACATTTTTAACATCGGCATACTGGGTATTTTTTCTTGAACACGACCTCGTCTGTTATAGTGTTCTTGTAACAGCCTGCTTCACGATCGTCCCCATAAAAGCATTTCACTAGAGGCACTGCTCTCTTTAGAGGCGCCAACGATGTTTTTTTTTATTCAACTGATTTGACAAGATCTTGTTCTTGTCAGAGAAAATAATACAATAAATATTCTTTGTATGTTCAACAACAGATATAGAGTGGTGTTTTAAACTGCTTACAAATAATAAGAACACCATCTTAGTTTCTTTCATAATACGTAAAAAACTCATACAAACCCAATACTAAAACGCTAAGGAATTATAATTAACGCCCGAGGAAAATAGTTCGCATTGATTGGTTAATTGCTTGACTCCGCCCTCACACGTGCGCAAAGCATAAAAAGGACTCTTGTCACACTGACTATCGCAGTCACGTCCAGCTGTTCAAAAAGGGGGAAGGCATCTAAAACTCGTTAAGTTTTTTATTACGTTGCCGAATTTCAGAACTACCATGAGGGAAAAAGGTAAATAATTTCTGTTATAATACATTCAAATGTTGATCATTTACTGGCTTAACTTTATAAAATTAATTGAATTACGTATATTATTATTTGGTAATCTTGCCGGAGATTTAATTGATCCATTTATAATGTATGATTAATGGCAGTAACATTATTCGATGAACGAACTTTTTTTTCCCGAACGAAACGGTATAACTTAACAGTTAAATGTTGTGTCTGAACTTTTGGACCAAACAATTTTTTTTTCTCAAACAAATAAAAATATTTAGTAACTTGAGAAGTGTTTGCAAAATGCTGTTCGTTAATGCTATAATCCTCTGACAAACATCAGTATTTCTATTACAAAAAGAAAGATCTACATGTATTTCTGTGGAAAACCCAATCGTGCTTATGCATAAGTTTTGAAAGCAAACCGCACATTTAGAGCGATTTTTTTTTCCATGAATTGTACTTTTAACCACCACTGTGTAGTATTTAGGATGGTCTGTACAAAGACTCAATATGCGTTTAGGCAATAATAATGTCTAAGTTCCCACAAACAGGGGTGCGAGAGAATTAAATGTACTGGATACGGCAAAGAGTCGGATACCTGCATCAATGGACCTAAATTGTTGTTTAATGTACCAAAACTGTGATGAACTGCTATGAATAATTGATTCAAATATTGCATCCATTTATAAAAGAATATATTATTAGGACTTTTACAAGGATTATGCTGTCTTCAGATCGAAAGAATAACACCCTACACGACGCATTTGAAATACTAAAAATATTTTTATGCTTAGCAATCTAGTATTCTCGATCAGCTCGCATAAAAAATGACATTTTGCGGTTTGTCTATTTTTATTTTTTTAAAACTATTTTCTAATCTTAAACGGCTAATCAATGTATCTTTAAAAACAACTTCATATTTTATTGCATATTTTTTCGTTAGAATTCGATTTTCTTTTGATGGCAATTAGAAAAATAATAGAACGCAAAAAACCTAAGACAGCAATGTTTGAGAAGAAATATTAAACAAGAGCTGCCATAAGAAATCTCGCATCACTTTTCTCAATGCTTGGTAGTATAATGCTGGCTGGTACTAACCTTTAAGGTGGTATACGACAGTTTGTTTATACCAAGTACATAGAACAATACCGAACCACTGCTTTGGGGAATTCGGCATATTTTTTGTATATACCCATACTTTAGTATTAAGGTATTGGATGTGTAATTGTGACTAAACTGAATCCTGACAAAAGATATATCACATTATTCAGCATTGTGTTCTGGATTATTTGCCAAATTTTAACAACTTTTTACAGCTAACTTAAGTTTTAGAGAACTTTTATGTACTAGGTCGACGTCCTCAAATATGACCTTTAAATAAACTCATACATGTCAAATTTGGATGAAAAAAAAATAAAGAAATCGCAGTAATGTCATTTTTTTACATTTTTATTAGAGTATACTTTTCTAAATAAAAATACTAAAAAAAAATGTGAAAAACACACTTCTTTCTTTCTTTACTTTTATTTTTGACGAATCTTCCTCGCTGACCGCGATTCCTTGTCGCCACTTTTGAGTGAAGATATTTACGCGATTTCATTGGATAAAATTGGAAAACTGAAATCGGGTGATTTTTTTCTCTCTCGGAAGGCAGAGTGTTGACGAACATGTAAGATCGTTAAACACTAAGTAGCGACATTACACGAGTATTCTTGAAATTGATAACATTTCTAATACCTTGTGAAATACGATTTTCAACACTAACTGAATTGTTAAACAGAAATAATCTCGAAAAATCACTGTGAATGTGCATTCTTTCCAAGAGTATAAAAAGCTCGATAGTGGTCTCTGCTAAAAATAGATATCGACGTCAGAGCGGATTACCTGGATGACTATTTAGGGATCTCAAAAGCAAGTGGTCACACACTGAAAATAATTTCTAAGTGGAACAAGGGGCATAAATGTGCCCAAATAAATTTAATTAATCTAAACATTCGGGACATGTAAATAGATGTAACCCTACGCGACCTATTTAAAAGGCTAACTTAACAGTTGTCGTGCTAAGTTTGCATGGCTTACCAAACCGCAGAGCTCTATAACATAAAACGTATTTGATTGACAATTGGTTTATTTAAGGGTCAGCACGTACATTCGTATTTTATCGTGACCCTAAAACTTATTTCTTATTTGCTATCAAAATCAACATGATTTATTCAACGAAATGCTAAAAAAATAATAGACATGTTGAAGTAAATCTGATCTGAAAGCTTTAAAAAAAAGAAAAAAAGAGGACAATGTGAATATTTCGTGATGCATGTTTTTTAATATTTCAATATTTCTTATCTGTAACACACGTGTTTTCAAAAGTTCAATTTGTTTTGTTTCTTTAAAAATGCATTCTTATTTATTTATTTCTTGTTTTTTTTTTAAACAGGCAGTTTGTCTGCTCTACCGATGACTGGTCTCGCCGTTATCCTCGTGCTGTGTCTGACTTCTGTCAAGTCTCAGTCATTATGCAGACCCCATATACGAGTGCATTCCTCGGATTGCCAGTCACCAGTCTCAGGTTTGGTTTTGTTTTATAAATAGAACATAACAGAATAGGTTGATCTTGACTTTTTCAGCGAAATCCTAAAAACGAAACACAAAAACACGTGCCAGTGTTAATACCGTCACTGATTCGCTTCTGCTTGCACGTTTCTTGCAATTCTTTATATCCTTTGTATAAATGGATGGAAATAAAGATATGCTCTGTTCAGTTCTATTTTACATTCTTAAGGAGATTTCAAATAAAGAATTTGTTCGTGTTGTGTAATGTTGGAGTTCGGTGCTTTGAAAACGCCAATTTACCTCTGGTGTAGGTAAAACGAAGTTGGACATCAATGGTATGAGAGGACCTGCAATATTTAAGTTAAATATAATAAGAAAAATATTTGTATCTAGTTTATCAATCATATGATATGGAATGACACACGACCTTTTGGTAATTTAAGTGTTTCATATCTAGCTACAGGCAACGGTTACTCTGTGCCAATATTTCTTTTTTCGTGCATGAATTGACATTATTGCAACCACCACAACCACCACCACCACCTCCATAATCTCCTCCATGGCCATCACTACTGCCACCACCACCGCCATCACTTCTACCACCACCACCACCACCACCACCACCACCACCACCTCCACCACCCCCACCACCACCTCCATAAGCAACACCGCCACCACCTCCTTAACATCCCAGCCATCACTACCACCACCACCTCCATAACCACCACCGCCACCACCATCACCACCACCTCCACCACCTCACCACCACCTCCACCACCACCACCTCCACCACCATCACTACCACCACCACCTCCATAACCACTACCACCACCACCTCCATAACCACCCCCACCACCACCTCCTTAACCTCCCAGCCATCACTACCACCACCACCTCCATAACCACCACCGCCACCACCTCCGTAAGCACCACCTCCACCACCTCCTTAACCCCCCAGCCATCACTACCACCACCACCTCAATAACCACCACCGCCACCACCTCCACCACCATCACTACCACCACCACTTCCGTAACTACCACAGCCACCACCTCCATTACCTTCACCACCACCATCACTAGCGGTACCACCTCCATAACCTCCACTACCACCATCACTACCAGCACCACCTCCATATGATTCAGGTGTGCGGTTCTGTTTTGCCAATGGTGTCAACATACCAGCAACCGAGCTAAGTCCAGGGGCGTACTTGCTCCAGACAACTTGCCAACCAGCAACCATTCTCATCAAGAAAAATGGCTTTCAAACCGTCTCGAGAACATTCCGTGTTCAGGATTCGTCCCATCTCAATGTGACTCTTCCGTGTGAAGGTAGGTTGTCAAGTTAAACGTAATCATACTACTTACCCTTTATTTGCGGGAAACACCTTTAAGTTACCCATTGCTTGTTGGGTATATTATATCGAATATGGTTTCCGGCAGTTTGGACCATTTTTTTCTATCATTCAACCAAATCAATTATTATTTCATGAAAAAAGTCCCTTGAAATCCTGTTTACAGGTACCCTACATCTATGTAAGAGAAAAGCAAAACACCACATATGTCAATACAAAAATGTATTTTCTATCCTTGACACGCTACACAGTTAGCTATTCCTGTTGAGATTACAACGTGATCATCTGAGCAATAAGCTCTGACGTCGACATCTATTTTTAGCCGAAATCCCCATATTGTTTATTTATAGAAATGAAAATAATGTACGGTTAAAGCGATACATTAAACGATTTGAACGGTCTTACACTTGTGGTTATGTTATAGATAGGAATACCTTAAAACAAAGAATTGGTTCATGCAGCAATATGCACAAATTCCCCAGGGGTAAGATGTATTAGATATAAGCAAACTATCGTATACCACCTCCATAACACATCATTTAAATAAATATTATAGAGAAAAAATAAATAAAAATAAATAGGAAAAAGAATTTGTTTCTTCCCTTTTGCTTTAAGTGATACAAGTTCTACCTACATATATTTCTAAGCATTTTACACCGTTGCTTCACAAATTGATTTGTCTTTTCAGTCGAAAAGTGTACAACACAACGAGTTCTACTTAAATTGACCAGTGACTGTTGTCAGATGTTCAGTGATGTGACTGTCCGTTTGGAAGACAACACCGCTGTAATGAAACGACTTCAACCATGGCTAGTTGAGGCTCATGTTTGCTCACTCCCTTCTGGAGCTGAGATATATCGCAACGCCTTGTCCATCAAGACAGTTCGCTTAAATCCAGGAGTAAACACAGTAGTCCTGCCGTGCACAGGTATTTACAATGCATCGCGCTTACATTGTTTTCAACCCATGAGTAAACACAGTAGTCCTGCCGTGCACAGGTATTTACAATGCATCGCACTTTCATTGTTTTTTTTTTCAACCCAGGAATAAACACAGTAGTCCTGCCGTACACAGGTATTTACAATGCATCGCACTTACATTGTTTTCAACCCAGGAGTAAACACAGTAGTCCTGCCTTGCACAGGTATTTACAATGCATCGCACTTTCATTGTTTTTTTTTTTAAACCCAGGAATAAACACAGTAGTCCTGCCGTACACAGGTATTTACAATGCATCGCACTTACATTGTTTTCAACCCAGGAGTAAACACAGTAGTCCTGCCGTGCACAGGTATTTACAATGCATCGCACTTACATTGTTTTTTTTGAACCCAGGAATAAACACAGTAGTCCTGCCGTACACAGGTATTTACAATGCATCGCACTTACATTGTTTTCAACCCAGGAATAAACACAGTAGTCCTGCCGTACACAGGTATTTACAATGCACCGCACCTACACTGTTTAAAATCAAGGAGTAAACACAGTAGTCCTGCCGTGCACAGGTATTTTCAATGCACCGCACCTACACTGTTTTAAATCAAGGAGTAAACACCGCTGTTCTGCCGTGCACAGGTATTTACAATGCATCGCACTTGCATTGTTTGGTTACATTGATATTTGACTCTTTGCTCTTTTAAATATAAGAAATGTTGTCTTTAAATCGAGTGAATTAAGAAGGTGCACGTGCGTGTATTTTCATATGTATAAAGCTGTACATGAAAACATAACACTGAATACAATAACAAGTTCCACTTCCTTCGTTACTTTTTTCTTAATGTTTACTTACTACTAGTGATGCTCCGATGATCGAAATATATCGATTAGCGTCGTGTAAAAACTTCTCGATGTCGATAATCGATGTCATTCTTTTATAATCGATTAACAGAAGAGTGCGAATGCACACCAAATAAAGGTACGGGCTCAGGCTTTTACACTTATCCTGCCTTAAAGGGAAATCACTCTGAAAATTAAAATGAGATTTACGACCATATAATAATAGAAAGCAAGTGAAAAATGTGTATTTTGTCCTTGAAACACTAAATGTTTTGTAGAAAGTGGCAGCAAATACACTATTGTATCGAGTAATTATGTAAGCTACTAATCAAAAACCATTTGATAACGTATGTTCACTGCGTAGATTAATAAACCGATTATTTTCGGTGAAATCGCATCGGAAATGGCAACTGATTCCAACCGATGGTCGATTATTTGCAACCGATTTTCCCAACACTGCTTGCTACCGTCAAAGGAGAAACCTAATTGCATCTTGTAAGTTAACACTGCGGTCAGACGTCGTGTGTAAACAACCTTTTTTTTTGAAAAAAGAAAGAGAGACTTTTAGTCACTGTCCGCCGTTAGCATTGGTAATTTTAGTTTCCTTGATATACTTATTTATATGAAAATGCAGATCTGTTTCTTCATATGCGTGACTGCTCAACATGGCAAGATTTATTATTAAAATTGTTTGTCTTCACAGGTTTTCTCTTGTGATATTACCGGATGTAAAAATAACAGAGCATAACATTAATGAGAAATATGCCTTTGAAGTATTTTGAATGATCTTGCCAAAATATAAGACTTCTGTCATGTTTTCTTTCAAACCAGGTACACGCAATGTTTTATCAAATTCAGCATAAATAAGCATAAGAAACATAAAATTATACATAAATTATGGTAAAAAGAAAGAAAAATGTTTTGTAGCTTCAAAGCAGTCGATATATATATTCTATCCCATGCCTGGATAGTTGTTAATCGTAGCTACTGTACCAACACCTTTAGCAACTCTGGACAAATTTTCAGCCACGGACGAATGGGGTACCTGGCAGTGTTGGTCACAGTGTGGCGCCACCTGCCTATTTCCGGGAGAAGCCAGGCCAATCCAAAGCCGGACCAGGTCATGTACAAGTCCTCTGTCAGGTGGCGAAAGCCCTGTCTGTGAGGGTAGTAGCTCCGAGTCCCGACTCTGTGACCTTCCCTCTTGCTTCAGTAAGTATAGTATATATTCGTAAAGTTTGCTGTTAATAAAATTTAATAATTAATATATAAAATTTTATTAACAGGTCCAAATATGAGAGAAGACTGTTTTCCTTAACTTTTTGAGCATATTATAGTTGATCTATTTCTGTACAGTTACAGAAGGGTGGCAGCCGTGGTTACCATGGAGTGCGTGCACAAGCACGTGTCACCCAGTGGACGGTACCCCCAACCAAAGAACTCGAAGCCGTATATGTGCTAACCCGCCCGTCCAGGCAGGTGGTGCAGCATGCCCCGGGGATGCCATGGAATTTGAAAACTGCACAGGCCTTACCGGCTGTCGTAAGTCTTACCTTATCTTTTGTTTGTTAACCTTCGGCCTTGAAAAAGTTTACACAGTTTATAATCCAAAGATTCCAGACGTCATTTTCAACTCAGTGCAGCCGAGTTAACGCGTGTCACGAAATATCCCAGGCGTGCATCTCAAACGCCTGAAAGATGTTGTGTTCAGAAATCCAAAGCTCCTTAAACATCGTTAGTGTAACGGTTTCAAGTATTTTATCGTTTAAAATGGAATTTGCACCACGTTCTATCGCCCTGGATATTTGTGACTCAAAGAGCCATGATCCTTTTTGAAGGTATAAGAAAGAAAGAAAAAAAAAACACCTTGCAATTAGAAACAACTTTCTATCCCACACGTCTGTTTGGGCATCCTAGAAGAAAGCATTACTCTTCTATCCGTATTTGACAAACTCCAGAACATGGCATTTAAAGGTGGTATCCGAAAGTTTGCTATCAATTGCACGTGACAATATGAATTTCCACTGTTCTGGGGGTGGGGGTGGGTGGGGGGAATTTAGGGATAATTTCTGCATTACCGAATACTTGAGTCTAAGTAAAGACGATTTTAAAAAATACCTATATTGTAAGCTCTTATATACTGCACCAAAAAGCACTCTAATTATTCGTTCTGTCCAAATCTAAAAATAAGAACGATAGTAATCTAAAACAGATATCGACGTCAGAGCGGATTACACGGATGACGATATAACTTGTTCTCGAAAGTAAGTTGTCACGTGGTTTTCTTAGTCTAAAAAAATCTATCTCTGCAGCGTGGCTCAGATAGGAAATGCCTATTTGCAATTACTAGTGTATATTAATACTTCGCTTTTCACGCAGAATTAGGGCATCAATGAACAGCATTTTGCAAGACCTTTTCAGGTAACAATTACTGATTTGGTTTTTTGAGAAAAAAATCTTTGGTCCAAACTGTCGGATACCACCTTTAAACGATTTAGGCGTAATGCTGTCCTCTTAGCCCCGAGCGGTAGGAGGGAAGCCACTACTCCCAACTTTAAAATCTTTGGTTTGACCAGGCAGGGGTTTGAACCCGCGACCTCCCGATCCGCAAACCGACGCTCTACCACTTGAGCTATTGCAGCCGGTCACCAGTGGTTTAACCCAGACATTTGCCTGGGGTCTTCTTCTTTCAAAAATAGATGGACGTCGATATAACGGCTTTATTTGTGTCTTTGCGAAGTATCTCTGACTTACACATACAAAAAGACACTACACTTTCAGCCCCCATACGCTTACTTGCGGGAGACGGGACGGATGGCATAAATTCAGGACTTCTACAGTTGTACTACAACGGGGGCTGGGGCACTGTGTGTGATGACTCTGATATGGAAGGGAGTACCGAAACTACACGGGTGGCCTGCCAGATGATGGGTTTCAGGTTCGTCGAAAACTGTTTTTCACAAGTTATTGCCATTTTAAACCGTAATTGTGTATTAGTTAAATTTTACCAAGGTATGTAAGAGGAGTTTAAAAGTAACAACGTTCGTGTTAATATGTACTTATACAAGTCTGTCAAACAGTTTACAAACCAGTATAATGTTGTTTGTCTGTAAAGTAAAATCAATAATATAACCCTTAGTTCATTAAAATCAAATTAAACACATTTTAAGTTTCCTACTATGAAAAGATGAAATCAAACATGAAGTGTCCACCTTTGGAAGCCATGTCTTTTCCTAGCGAACTATTAGGTTTATAAGGACGAACAGGTGAGTGTGACAAAGAGAGTACTGGCTGCTGTTTGATCAGGATCAGCAGGCTCCCACTGGGAGTGGATTGATCAGGATCGACAAGCTTCCGCTGTGAGGAGTCTGATCAGGATTAGCAAGCTCCGGCTAGGAGAAGTCAGAGCAGGATCCGCAAGCTCGGGCTGGGAGTAGTCGGATCAGGATCAGCAAGCTTGGGCTGGGAGTAGTCTGATCAGGATCAGCAAGCTCCGGCTAGGAGAAGTCAGATCAGGATCCGCAAGCTCGGGCTGGAAGTAGTCGGATCAGGATCCGCAAGCTTGGGCTGGGAGTAGTATGATCAGGATCAGCAAGCCCCGGCTAGGAGAAGTCAGATCAGAATCAGCAAGCTCCGGCTAGGAGTAGTCGGATCAGGATCAGCAATCACCGGCTAGGAGAAGTCAGATCAGGATCCGCAAGCTCGGGCTGGAAGTAGTCGGATCAGGATCAGCAAGCTTGGGCTGGGAGTAGTATGATCAGGATCAGCAAGCCCCGGCTAGGAGAAGTCAAATCAGAATCAGCAAGCTCCGTCTAGGAGTAGTCGGATCAGAATCAGCAAGCTTGGGCTAGGAGTAGTCGGATCAGAATCAGCAAGCTACGGCTGGGAGTAGTCTGATCCGGATCCGCAACCTTGGGCTGGGAGTAGTCTGATCAGGATCAGCAATCTCCGGCTAGGAGAAGTCTGATCAGAATCAGCAAGCTCCGGCTAGGAGAAGTCAGATCCGGATCAGCAAGCTCGGGCTGGGAGTAGTCGGATCAGGATCAGCAAGCTTGGGCTAGGAGAAGTATCAGCAAGCTCGGGCTGGGAAAAGTATCAGTAAGCTCGGGCTAGGAGCAGTCTGATCAGAATCAGCAAGCTCCGGCTGGGAGTAGTCGGAACAGGATCAGCAAGCTTGGGCTGGGAGGAGTATCAGCAAGCTCGGGCTGGGAGAAGTATCAGTAAGCTCGGGCTGGGAGTAGTCGGATCAGGATCAGTAAGCTCGGGCTCGGAGAAGAATCAGCAAGCTCGGCTGGGAGAAGTATCAGTAAGCTCGGGCTAGGAGAAGTATCAGTAAGCTCGGACTGGAAGTATACGGATCAGGTTCAGTAAGCTCGGGTTCGGAAAAGAATAAGCAAGCTCGGCTGGGAGAAGTATCAGTAAGCTCGGGCTGGGAGAAGTATCAGCAAGCTCGGCTGGGATAAGTATCAGTAAGCCCGGCTAGGAGAAGTATCAGCAAGCTTGGGCTGGGAGAAGTATCAGTAAGCTCGGGCTGGGAGAAGTATCAGCAAGCTCGGGCTGGGAGAAGTGTCAGTAAGCTCGGGCTGGGAGAAGTATCAGCAAGCTCGGGCTGGGAGAAGTATCAGCAAGCTCGGCTTGGAGTAGTATCAGCAAGCTCGGGCTGGGAGAAGTATCAGTAAGCTCGGGCTGAGAGAAGTATCAGTAAGCTCGAGCTGGGAGTAGTCGGATCAGGATCAGTAAGCTCGGGCTCGGAAAAGAATCAGCAAGCTCGGCTGGGAGAAGTATCAGTAAGCTCGGGCTGGGAGAAGTATCAGCAAGGCTAGGTGAAGTATCAGCAAGCTTAGGCTGGCAGAAGTATCAGTAAGCTAGAGCTGGGAGAAGTATCTGTAAGCTTGGGCTGGGAGAAGTGTCAGTAACCTCGGGCTGGGAGGAGTATCAGTAAGCTCGGGCTGGGAGAAGTATCTGTAAGCTCGGGCTGGAAGAAGTATCAGTAAGCTCGGGCTGGGAGAAGTATCAGTAAGCTCGGCTGGGAGAAGTATCAGTAAGCTCGGGCTAGGAGAAGTATCAGTAAGCTCGGGCTGGGAGTAGTCGGATCAGGATCAGTAAGCTCGGGCTCGAAAAAGAATCAGCAAGCTCGGCTGGGAGAAGTATCAGTAAGCTCGGCTGGGAGAAGTATCAGTAAGCTCGGGCTGGGAGAAGTATCAGCAAGTTCGGGCTGGGAGAAGTATCAGTAAGCTCGGGCTGGGAGAAGTGTCAGTAAGCTCGGGCTGGGAGAAGTATCAGCAAGCTCGGGCTGGGAGAAGTATCAGCAAGCTCGACTTAGAGTAGTATCAGCAAGCTCGGGCTGGGAGAAGTATCAGTAAGCTCGGGCTAAGAGAAGTATCAGTAAGCTCGAGCTGGGAGTAGTCGGATCAGGATCAGTAAGCTCGGGCTCGGAGAAGAATCAGCAAGCTCGGCTGGGAAAAGTATCAGTAAGCTCGGGCTGGGAGAAGTATCAGCAAGCTCGGCTGGGAGAAGTATCGGTAAGCTCGGGCTGGGGGTAGTCGGATCAGGATCAGTAAGCTCGGGCTGGGAGAAGAATCTGCAAGCTCGGGCTGGGAGAAGTATCAGCAAGCTCGGGCTGGGAGAAGTATCAGCAAGCTCGGGCTGTGAGAAGTATCAGCAAGCTCGGGCTGTGAGGAGTTTCAGTATGCTCGGGCTAGGTGAAGTATCAGCAAGCTTGGGCTGGCAGAAGTATCAGTAAGCTAGAGCTGGGAGAAGTATCTGGAAGCTTGGGCTGGGAGAAGTGTCAGTAAGCTCGGGCTGGGAGGAGTATCAGTAAGCTCGGGCTGGGAGAAGTATCTGTAAGCTCGGGCTGGGAGAAGTATCAGTAAGCTCGGGCTGGGAGAAGTATCAGTAAGCTCGGGCTGGGAGAAGTATCTGTAAGCTCGGGCTGGGAGAAGTATCTGTAAGCTCGGGCTGGGAGAAGTATCAGTAAGCTCGGGCTGGGAGAAGTATCTGTAAGCTCGGGCTGGGAGAAGTGTCAGTAAGCTAGGGCTGGGAGGAGTATCTGCAAGCTCGGGCTGGGAGAAGTATCAGCATGCTCGGGCTTGGAGAAGTATCAGTAAGCTCGGACTGGGAGAAGTATTAGCAAGCTCGGGCTGGAAAGAGTATCAGCAATTTCGGGATGGGAGTAGTATAGCAAGCTTCGGCTGGGGGAAGTATCTGTAAGCTCGGGCTTGCAGAAGTATCAGCAAGCTCGGGCTGGGAGAAGTATTAGCAAGCTCTGGCTGGAAAGAGTATCAGCAATTTCGGGATGGGAGTAGTATAGCAAGCTCCGGCTGGGAGAAGTATCAGCAAGCTCGGACTGTGAGTAGTATCAACAAACACGGGCTGGGAGTGGTCTGATCAGGATCACCAAGCTTCGGCTGGGAGTAGTATCAGCAAGCTCGAAGTGTAGTGGTCTGATCAGGATCATCAAGCTCCGGCTGGGATAAGTATCAGCAAGCTAGGAGTGGAGTGGTCTCATCACAATCAGCAAGCTCGGAGTGTAGTGGTCTGATCAGGATCATCAAGCTCCGGCTGGGAGTAGTATCAGCAAACTCGTAGTGGAGTGGTCTGATCACGATCAGCAATCTTGGGCTGGATGTGGTCTGATCAGGATCAGCAAGCTCCGGCTGGGAGTAGTATCAGCAAGCTCGGAGTGGAGTGGTCTGATCAGGATCAGCAAGCTCCAGCTGGGAGTAGTATCAGCAAGCTCAGAGTGGAGTGGTCTGATCAGGATCAGCAAGCTCGGGCTGGAAGTGGTCTGATCAGGATCAGCAACTTTTGCTACTATGTCTCTAACAATATCTACGATTTTTGTGTGCAGAATAAAGGAAAAAAAATGTTAATGATTAAGTTATTACCAAAATTGAGTCGGACAATGGTTTAGGATGTACATTTATTTTTGTATTTTAATAACCCCTTTTTTCTCGTTGCTATAGCGATGGTGTAGGGGCGATTTACAGCCTTGGGGACATTGGTACGATCATATTTGATGACATAGACTGTGATGGGGGCGAAACGACCCTGTTCGATTGCCCTGGAACCGAGTACGATGTCGGCTCTGATTGTGACCATGAAGAAGACGTGGGTCTTATCTGTGTTTGATTAACAATTTAGGTGTCTTATATACTTTGGATGTATACACGTTTCCCGTTAGTCATTCCAGTTGTCTTATTTGCATATGATAAATACAATATATTTACCCGTCAGTCAGTTCAGTGGTCCAACCTGCGTTGGATAAAATAAGACAAATTTACTACTCAGTTATCCAGTGAGATATTTTGATAAATATATATCAAATGCCTATTTAAAACTTCATTAACCTTTTTAATTAAAGTATCGACCATTGATCTGTCTGTGATTAAAAAATAAAATAAAGTATTGATTTCTTGTTGGTGTTTTTATTTAATAATGTTTAGGTTCTTCGTTTAAATATATTAGTAAGAAATAAGAAGCAAGGGGAAGTGCATATTCATACATTTAACCTTTAATTATTTTTTGGAGTGCATTTTATCATTAGATAATGAAATGCGTTAATGTTGCCTCGAAAGATGTCGAAATATAGATCAACTTGCAAGACAAACACCAATTAAGGCAAAAGCGTAGTCACCCACCGACAATTAAAGGTTTTAAGAGGGCACTTTGGAAACCCATGACATAAATAAATGTAATATTATTTTATCTATCTAGATCTAATTCACGAAATAGCTTATCGTTTATTAATCAAATCGACATGGTCCAAACTAAAGTATGATTTTTTTTTCTGCAGAAAATAATGCACAGATACACCAAACAGAGTTGAGATATTGTTACTTATATTAGATATAGGCAAACTGTCTGATTCCACCTTCAAGCAACATCATCGCTAGTTAAACAATACGAGTAGTTAACTAACGCGTGTTATATGTAGGACAACATGCCGGTAAGTTCTATTACTCTCGTTTTAATTCGTACAAAAGAAAACTGATAAACTTTAATAAGACGAATACATTAATGTTCATGGGTTTCAAGAAAAAAAAAGACAGATTCGGTTGCCGTAGAAATAAATGCATGGGTAACAAAAGAAAAAAATATGATTGGCACCCCCCCCCTCAACAAAACAACAGCAACAACAACAACAACAGCAACAATAACATAGCATTTGAAAAACCGAAGGAAGCGATTTTCACAAAATTTTACAACGCGATTACTTTCAATTGCTTTATAAGCAAGTCAAATTTCTTTTAAATCAAACCAACCAACCAACTAACTAAACAACAAACCAGCAAACAAACAAACAAACAAACGACAAAATAAAATAAAATGTAATAAAATGAAATAAAATGAAATAAAATAAATGTATGGATGGATGGATAGCTATCTCGCTAAACAGACAGACAGACAGACAGACAGACAGACAGACAGACAGACAGACAGACAGACAGACAGACAGACGCAAAGACAAATATTAATTATATTGATAATAACCAGTTCTTAGAAAACGCAAAAAATCAAACAACACACACATAAAAACACCGAATATGTTTGTTGCTTGCAATATACCGCAAGATGAAAAACAAGTAAAAATAAACAACAACAACAACAACAACAACAACAACAAAACACAACAACAACAAAAAAACACCGATATTTTTGTGCTCGCCATATACCGCAAGATGAAAAACAATAATAATAAATAAGAAATTAGACTGAACAACCAAATTGTAATCAGTACCTTGGTCTATTAGATTAATGTGCAAAGCATTGAAGAAGCATTGAAGAAACAAACGTCATTAGTACGTGTTCGAACCCCGCAAAGCACAATTTGCTTTTTATCTTTTAAATTCTTGAACAAATGACAAAATGCGAATACAATGTTTCTCAGATTGTTTGTTTTATAATTGCCAACTAAAAAGCATATTGCACTATTCTTTTTGAATATTTTAGTTGAACTGATGTCCACATTTTTGAAAGCAGGAAAATCATATAAAACTGCAAAGGTTCTCATTACTAACTGCTAATTATTGTCGCCTCTCTAGACAGCGAGGCCCCTTCTGGAATGAATTTTGTATGGGGACGATAGTGTATCTGGCGAAAACAGAAAATCGCAGCTGCTCTGTGAGACCTTTTGCAGAGGAAAGAACTGAGTATTCCGCTTTTTAACATTGTAGCTTGCAACAATAATGTGAAGCTCCCAATTATAATAAAAGCGCTGCAGGCACTGAAGTGTTCAGTGCTTGAAAATTAAGGTAAAATGGTTAGACAGTAGTCATTAAGGTTACTTTCAGACAAACTGCATTTCGAGAGTTTAAAGGGTGTACATACCTTATTTCAGTCAGGCGCTTAAAAGTAACAAAATCGTGTTACTGGTTATTTACAGGGCGATGTAGGACGTAGAAATAATTTTCAGCTAACATTAATTTATTTGGTTGTTTGAATAAAAATGTTGGTTCAGATTGTCGATTACCGCCTTTAAGTTAATCATGACTCCTAAACAGATATTGTTCATTCATACATGCTGATCAAACCATGCGCGTAAAATATGTGTAGATGCTTAGGAGTTATGACTAACGTACAGGCGGTAAGATTGAAGGAAAAATAACGGAAAAAATAGTCGCTTTACTCCTTCCTTAGATATGAACCTCCGTTCATTTTTTTTATATTTTTAATCTCCATGTCAACATATATAAATGTTAAAAAAATCCATAAATGATTACATAAATCGGCGAAAAAGCATTAATTACACGTTTCATTAAGAGCGCGTGAACATAGCTAATGTAAACAGTGTATTCATACGCGCGGTTTAGTCACGTGACCTATTGACTGGATAGCACTAAGTTTATCCGGCAAGGCTTTATCCTGCACATTTATGCGTGAAAGTAGGATTAAAATTACTATCCGGCATAGATCTTGTTTCTTTTTTCTTTAATAAATACTTGAATGTGCCTATCGATTGGCTTCTGTGAATCTGTACATATGAACAATATGTTAAGACAAGGTTAAGTTTCAACAGCAAGTTCACTACAGTTAATTACATTGCAAGAAATTATTTATGTAATACTAAATGTCATTTTAGCCGTATTTAAGGGGGCGCCCGGTGACGAGCAGTTGGAGTCGCTGACTTAAAACTCCTCAGCCCCTCGCCTCGTTGGTTCGAGTCCCAGTCTGGGTGAGAACTTTCGTGTGGGGAGGTTTTTCGGCTAACCTGCGGTGCACCGGTGGTTCTACCCAGACATACGTCTTGGGTTTTCCTTCACCAATAATTAACTGAATATCGCCATATAACCATAATTGTGCCGGTGCGATGTAACAAAAACAAAACAAAACATAACATAACATAAGCCTTATTTAAGATATTATACAGTTACATTAAAGTGAAATAAAAATGATAAATAATAAAAATGAAACAGTAAAGGTTTATGATTTGTAAAATACTTAATAGTTTGCACTAATTTTATTTATAATTATGCTTGAAATAATAATGCAGCTAGTCTGAAAAAATAAGAATTTTAATTAGTTTTGATTTTAATAGACTAATATTCATCATGTAGATACACCAATTTGCTTATAATACCTCATACTGTGTAGCTCGTTGTACAAAAGTTTGGGACCTTTAAGCATTTTCATCATCACCTTAAACGTCCTAATGCAGACCTCAAGAAATCTGTTGGTACCAATGGGTAGATAGGTCGTTTTTCATTCAATAGTGCATATTGCAATATGCACATGTCTTTTTATCACTGTCAAACTATCGACACGTGTATTTGGTGAGCCAATCCTTGTAGCAATTCCGGTAAACAAAAGTTTCGTAGTTTGATTTCGATTGTTGTTTAACTTTCAGAAGACGTCGATCATGGTGTTTTTCTACACTTATTACAAATGCTACACTCTCTACCCGTTTTCGTGCTCGGGCTTGAAAAACAATATCAGGCCTAAGAACACAGTATTTTTAACTATATGTTTCATATAAGCATCTGTGAACAGAACATTTTTGTTTACTTCCCGAACAAAAAAATCTTACCTGAACTTTGTAATACAATATATTGAGACATTTTCTAGCCGCAGGAAATTGCATGTTGATCAGTAGTCTAGACCAATAATTTCAAAAGTATATCTTGTGACTTGACAGGTCAATAATCTTGGCGGTAAACAGGCCAAAGACATCCCTGTTCAATAGCTGATTTGCAACAAGCTATCATTAAACTTCCATCAAAACTGACATTTACTGACTGATTTACACATACTTTGTACAAAGATGCCATTTAATCAGTCTTCTTCATTCAACTTTTAATCAGTATTCGTCAGCAGAAACAGGGACTCTTTTGTCTTGTTCTGTTTCCTGTTCTTGGGTAACTAAGGGCATAAAACTGTGTTCTGACGCAATGTTAATCGCCGTTGCTTTGCCTGTGGCTTTGCATGTCCCAGACGACAGGTTTCTTTTTGTTTACATGATGCCGATCTTGAGAGATGAGATTTTCTTTTATGGGGACAATAGTGTATTGGTCAATAACACGATGTCGGTGTTTGTGAGACACTTTTCAGAGAAAAAGAACCAAGTATTCCGTTTTTAACAGGGTAGCTTGCAACAATAAAATGTAGCTTTCAATTATAGTAGCATAAAACGTAACTTTTTGGCGAAGTTTTGTTTTACAAAAAAACTCCCAAGTATACCGATGTTAGATATATAGCTCGTGAATACAGCTGAAGAAGAGAATTAGGAAAACAAACAAAGTAGCAAAAATAAAAATACTCTACTTCCCATCAGAGTTATGGTTCGTTACTGTCAAATAAATGTTTACGAAATTTATTAACATCTAAGAGAGTGCTTAGTTCCCAGGATAGTCATCTTCTTGTTTAAAGCGCATGCTATCCACGGCGCCTTGGATGTCTCCCATCCTAGCTCTTTCTTGTAAACTGACTGGAATGGCGTACCAAGCAGATGCTGACTGTACTCGCTGGCGGCTGTTACATGATCCCCTTCCACTGCCGCCTCTGATCGTAGGTTGATGTGAAACGTTTTAATTTCATATCAGTGGTCAATAAGATCGTGACCTTTATTTATTCTGGCAACTGTACAAAGCTTAATAAGCATTCTTTCATTTAGTTTCTCAGAAAATAATATTTGTATTAGGGACAGAAGCTACCTGCGATGAAGCCTTGTTACTTTACTTTAGATTCTGTCTCTAATTAAGCCAGCGACTAGTACGTATACATCCGCAAGAAGTTTTATTTTATAAATTCTTTCATTGATTTATTTATAAGAGATGCATTTTGTCCCTTTAATTTATGATGAGAACCTGGATAAAATGAGCGTGGCCACGTGACCTAATCGTGTTTGGTCGTCTTTCAAAAGTTAATCGTTAAATATAGGACTTTATTTTTGCGTAAGGACTCTAAGCTGATCCATGTTCGGTCGGGCATAAGAAAGCGTGGGAATTTAATCAAGTTTTTTTTTTATCTATTAAAAACAGATGCAATTTGCACCGTTAACTGATGGTGCGGAGAACCTGCAGAAAATTAGTTTGTTCACGTTTACTGATGTCATGCAATCATGTGTTGTTCAAAAGTTGATCGATACATGAAGGACTATATTTTTGCGTAGGGACTGTGAGCTGACTCGCCTTCGATTGGGCAAAAGGACGCTTACGACTTGGATGTTGTAGTTGTAACTAGCGCACTGAACAAAAAAGCAAAAGCTGGATTTATAAGAAATCGCAACTGTTTGGCGAAGTATGGTCTTACAAAAGAAACCAAGTATAACGATGTAATCAATGCAACTTATAAGTATAGATATAGCAGAGAACAAGGAAAACAAAGTGGCAAATACTCTGCTTCCCATCAGAGTTATGGTTCGTTAGCGTCAATTATTTGCGTAATTAATCAACAGTGTAAGATAATGTTTAGTTCATGGTCTTGTTTAAAGCGCATGCTCTCTACGGCGCATTGGATGTCTTACATCCTAGTTCTTTCTTGTAAGATGATATGAATAATACACCAAGGCTCGCATCATCCGACGCAGAGTTATCTTTCGTTAATCTCACGTACCCCTGTGACAGGCTTTCATCCATTTATGTTTAGATTTTTGACGCAATGGAGATAAATATGTTTATAATGTTTTAGGTTTATAATGTATTGGAGGTTTATTTAAATTACAAATGGTGTTAAAATGGTGTGAAAACTTGCGGTTACTTGAAAAATACCGCAAGCGTTCGGAGAGAAATGGCGCACTCGGGATTTTTAGATTCGGGTTACAAGGGTGTCTTGAACTAAAGATCCGAATGATATAAATGGAGCTCACTGCGAAGGTGTCTGAGGTGTCTGAGGTGTGTGGTCGAATTTGTTGTTCAATTTTGGATTCAATTTGGTCAATGTACAAGATAGGCTCAGACTTATACAAAATATCTCTTAATGAACTGTTGGATTTATATATCTTAATCAAAGGTGGTATTTTTGTGCAAAAATATCGTGTGGATAATGTACATGCAGTGTAAAGCTAGAGTGAAAAAGCTTAATATTACTTTATACCCTCTTAAGAAGAAGCGATAGCAAGGGAGCTATACCACTACCATTTTTAAAGACTTCGGTATGTCGCGGCCCTGGATCGAACCTGGGCCTCCCGTACCTGGGGCTACCAGGTCCGGTCTAAACATAGAGTTAAGGTAAACCAAGTGTAAAAGAATATATATAGAATTTTAAAACACGACGGATGAGTTGTTTACTTTGATGTAGACGTGTATGCCAAATTTTAAGAAAATTCTCCATCCAATTTTGAATTTATGGATATTATTTTTTAAATTGGTATTATATGTGTCTCATTTTTAGAAATAAGCAAACTCCAAATATTATATTATATCCTCTTTAGGAGAAGTGTTTTGCTACTGAGTATAGTTTGGAAACAAAATATAGCATTGGACAAACCAATCAAACATGTTACTTGACTGGTTTGACTCAAATTAATCCAAATATATAATTAATTGTTTACAATCCCAACACGTTTCGGCTTCTTTTCCCTTTTTTTCTGCTGACTGTGCTTTATATAAAAAAGTCGCTGAGCTCTTGATAGTCAAACAATCTATTTCAGTGTAGCCCAAAATGTTCTATAAAGTATTTTGATTGATGCTGCAAAATATAAAATAATTTCACCTGATGGTTTTGATGTTTTTAAACTTTGAATATATCTGGTAATAAATTTAGAATCAAATTTAGCACAAATAATTCAATCAAAATTCAGTTTATAAAATAAAAACTAAAAACTTAAAATGTTTGATTCTACATCTGGTTGAGTGATGCAAAAAAAAAATGTCAAAGAGAAAAAGTAGGAAGAAAAAAAGTTGACCATGCGAGCTCATACCGGGATTCGAACCCTCAACCAACTGTTTTGAAACATTTTAACCCTATTTTTGAATCTCTTCAATTGGAGATTCAGCATTGCATTTGTTCTATCCTAAGCTTCTCACTTAATGGATACTTACTGGATAAACGGATATTTTATGCATGATTAGTTCGTTGAATATAAACAATACAGTGTATGGTTTTACTTGGAATTTCTACAGATACGAGTCACTGAGTTCCTTCATAGATTACATTTTTATATGGGTCGATAGTGTAGCAGGCAATATCAGGAAATCGCAGCTGTTCTGTAAGACCTTTTTCAGAGAAAAGAACCGTGTATTCCACATTCAAAAGTGTATCTTGAAAAGTGTAGCTTGAAACAATACAGAGTAGCTTGCAATTGTGAAAAAAGCAGTTGTCATTTACAGGAATTCGCACTGTTTGGCGATGTCTTGTTTAACAAAGGAAACCGAGTATGCCGATGTTAACAATGTAGCTTGTAATTACAGATGTAGCAGACAACAAGGAAACAAAGCATAGTGGTAGATAGTCTTGCTCTTAAAAATACGGTTTGTAACTGTTACATATTTATGTAATCAATCGACAGTGTAATAGAGTATACTGACAAGAATTTCTTGTTTAAAGTGCTTCCTTTCTGTGGCGATTTGGATGTCTCACATCCGTGCTGTTTCTGGTGTTATATTAATTTCGTATGCCTTGTGACTTTTTCACGTGGCCATGACTAATGCAATGAACACAAAAATGAATTTCCTTAAAAACAACAACAGCAAACAAACAATAAAAACAAACAAAAACAAAAAACAAAACAAAAAATATATTAATAAACAAAAAAAAAAAAACAACAAAAAACAAAAAAAAGAAAAAGAGGAAAAATCCAAGGTAGTCCAAATAATAAATCCTTTCATTTGAAAGCACTGGACTTTATCGTTGTCTCTTAATTAGTAACAAACAGTAAAAAGTGAGTGGTACAAATAAGAAACGGTTTAAACAAGAAAGAGCAAAAATAATTTTATCATCGCAGTAAAGTATATGTATTAAGCATTGTATTTTCTGCATGACAACACAGTCGTAAAAGAACTTAAAACTACATTGAATTAATGGTATTGGCATAGTTTAAGCAATTTTGTAATGATAAGTATTTAGAAAAGGGGAAATGATTAGGGAGAAAGCTTGTAGTGACGTTGGAGGGGAGCGATTGACAGCCAACTTTTCCATAAAATATGTTATGTTCAGTTCTTATTGAAGCTCGAGGGCACTATCAACGCTTTGGTGACATTAATTGGCAGTTTGAGACGAAACACACACTATTCCTTTGATGTTATTTCACTGAAATTCTCGGTACAGGTGTTACTCACCAATTTGTACTTACCGAGAGGGTTTCACTAATTTGATGTTAATTATTTTCTAATGAGAGGCATGCCGTTTGAGGGTTCGTGTTTATTGATTTTGACATTAGACCTAACCGATCATTAGTATGCTATGTCAAATTAATGTTTAATAAAAAAACATACAGTAAATTTGAAACAACACACCTTACGGAAAAATACTTGTAGTTACAATTTCTGTATATGATAGATCACGATTTTATATAATGATAATGATCTGTATGAACCAATGTAATTAAAAGAACATTATGAAATTCGAAATGTCACTGTGGGTAGTCGGCTAAAATGGTAAATCAAATGATACAAACAATATATGATGCATATAATATTGATAAGGATCAGATGGTAAAAACTCATTTTAGATCAAATTGCTGTTTCTAAGTTTTAAAAATATAAAAAAATAGAAATCGTGTAAAGATGTTTTACTAGAAAACATTACTTGCAAACTAACAAACAAACAAACAAACAAATAGTACATTGACAAACCATTATTTTGTAATTGTCTGATATGGTTCGAACCTTAATCCTTGTCAACAGACACGTCCAACCTCTGTTACAACTGAAAATATACAAGTAGTTCAAACCAGCCTCGATGCCGGGTTAACTCTCTAGCGACGCGGTCTAAGCTTCTTTTGGCGCGGTTAAACAACGGTTAGTTTGGTTGGTGTATGGATAGGTGGCCGTTGGAGTTCACCGACCTGCGTCGTCATCGAATGTGTTTTTTTTTTACCATCACCTTCTACACATTGGCATATGGCAAGCAAGCCGGCCTGCGTTGCACGTTACACTATGCTACATACATGTACCCCGCTGTCTTGAAAACAACACAACAACAACATGTGGCCAATAAAAAGACTATGACGCATTTTAAACTCAGTGGACACATCTTCCGAAAGATAAAAATCAAATCATCATAGTTGCTGAAACAATGTCGTAAAAGATAAACTATGACAAAACAAACCAATAAAGCAACAATAACAACAAAACAACAACAAAACAACAACAACAAAAATACAAACAACAACAACAATATTTTATTAAAACATCCTTGTATGACGACTGTTCTGCCTGTCTTTCTTTGTTGTGACAAAGGTTATTGTTCTCTGAAACGCACATCCATATGTTTTGCTTGAAGATTGGCAAACTTAAGTCCCCTGATAAAGACCCGTGATCTAGTAGCCGAGCTATGTTAATCTGGACCAGAAGATCTCGGGTTTGAGCCCTCGACCGACCACAAGAAGCTAGTCTTTGGGCAAGCATGCTTTCTGCTTATTTCTCCAGCTGTGGTTTGATATCAAAGTGAACCGATTATTGATAATATTGAAATTATATCTTTTCTTAACATTCTCCCAGAGTTGGTGTCTTAGGATATGTGGGCAGATCTTGAGATTTCGATTCCGTTAATTTCGATCACAATGCGCAATAACGTTTTATGTGTAAAATACTAGCATATTAAAGCAGTAGTTAATTATCTACCCACCAGTTTAAACAAAATTATTTTTCTCACAGAAAGAGGCAAACTGGTTTTAAAAAATAAAACACATCGACGGACGAAAGACATCGTTAAATGCCTGACTTTAATGAAAATGGTTAAACGATATAAATGAATAAATAAACTAACCTAAACTAAACTTGATTTAGCCACACCCTAACTGCCAGTCAACTGATCTCATTTAAATAATGTTCATTAACGCTTGATGCTTGACACCGATTGGTTCGATACTCTCAAATGAAAGATCATACTGATTTAGTAAAGAGCCTATAAAAGGATAAATTTTTCATCAATTTTGATATTAACTG
Source organism: Sinonovacula constricta (assembly GCA_007844125.1). Classification (NCBI taxonomy): domain Eukaryota; kingdom Metazoa; phylum Mollusca; class Bivalvia; order Cardiida; family Solecurtidae; genus Sinonovacula; species Sinonovacula constricta. The sequence continues at coordinate 19,077,725 of CM017562.1, forward strand.
GCATTCAATGTGATCACAGAAGACTGCGTTTTTTAAAATCGGTAAGTCTTTCAATATTAATATTTGACATTTACAATTTCTATTCTTAATCAATTTATGGTTGTCAAATTATTAAATATTCATGCATAATGCCACAGTCTGACCTTTATTCCAAGAACTTTTGTTGATGTGATTAGCGGGTTTAATATAATTAATTCTGTATTAATTTTGTACCGTATCGTTAATGTTGCAACCGGAACTCCCCGGGCAATTATCCCTCGGATGTATCTGGTGCAATAATACAATCGGAACACCACGGATAATTTACGATGATTGTCCCGAGGACGGAATTACCCGAGGAGTTCAGATTGGCAATAATACTTAGAGAATTGCTATTGTTTTGTTCGACAAGAATACGATATAAAAAGTTCTAGAGGTGTAGTTTATAAAATTATTTCATCCTATGAACTTCCATTTATCCTTTTAATTTGTAATTTTCAGTGAAGATAACAAAACGTTTATCTTTGTTGTTTTTGATGACGTCATAATTCAGTCTATAAGGGTTGTTTCATGTATTTCCTTTGATGAACATTGGACTTTGGTTCCTCAATTCCATCTTCACATGAACAGGATGCTACAACCTTTATTCTTCTCTGGTCTTGAGTCAAAATGTTAATTTCACATATAATCAACCATTATTGTTTAGTTTTTCGAAATAATACCACTTTCCTTTCTAAACTCTAGACATTATTTTTCAATGACGTCACTACTTTCGTCATAACTTATCAAAGAAAACATCAGCGCTTGGACATTTTGTATTCAAATAGATCGGTTTTCTTTTCATTGCTAGCATTTGAGAAACCCATCAGGAAGTGCGAGGTTAAAACTCTGTAAAACCGGTTTAAGCACCAAACTCGGCCAATATTGCCGCCAGTCGGTCCATATTGCCGACTGACCGTTCCAAGGCGGTAACTGTCGGGTTTGCTCTTTTGGTTAAATGACTCATCACGAATTTGTTCTTACTTTTCACTTTGCTTGCATGTGAGTGAAATACCTGTGTCATGTGCCTTTTCAGAGTTTACTTTATGTTGCAATGCTCATAGGACTATGTCATATATTCTTATTCTTATGTTTGTTTTCGCGGGGTTTTCTCGTCATACATCAGAGATATGATTTGTGAAATAGCCGAGGCGTTTCTAATCGGTGAATGTTGCTGGAAGAACACCAAGGATTCGTTTGAATTTTATTCGCGTTCAGTTTCATAATAATCTGATGATGCGAATAAGTTCAAGACAAGGCTAACCTTTGGGAATTTCAATACTTATATTTGCAAAAATATATTTAAACAGTCATTTTAACTCTTGAACATAGGAGGTACATGAAATGAGTTGAGGAGCTCGCAGTCTTCACTGGATAAATAAATCTCCATTTCGGAATTTCATTCTTTCTAGAATGTTAACAATACCCTGTGCTTTTTATGCCAGTTTAGTCGATAACTAATCGCTAAATTTAGGGTTTCCGAAAAAATAAGTTCTAAAAATAATGCTAGATCTTTATGAGTGAAATTTGATTGTACGAGCATGAAAGCTTGATTTGCGGGTCAAAATCGTCACTCTTACGCTGGAAGTGTGAGACTTGGGGTCTGTTTCCAGGATATTCATCTTCTTGATGAATGTGCATGCTCACCGCGCCGCCTTGGATAGCGTAAGGGGCGTAGCTAGGCAGAATATGACGTATACGCGTGGCCTGTAGAAGGAGGGGTCCGGGGCATGCTGTCCCGGAAAACATTTTGTTTTTTTTAGATCGTGCATGGTATCTTCTGGGGAGGTTTCGGTATCAAGATATAATTAGATTTTAGGTAAAAATTACTGTTAGACCGTCTTATAACGTAATTACCTGAACGGTTCTGATCTGAAATATAAAAGTACTAAATTTGTTCCATACATGGAGCTACAGAAAAAGTTACTAAATTGATTAAGCAGTAAAACATATTTTACACGGTGCAAATAGCGGTACTGTTTGATTGCAATAAATATACATATCCCCCACCCCCTCTCTAAAAGTTACAGGGAGTTATCTCCTTTTTTTCTTTTTTTCTTAAAAGTATTGTTTGTTTTTGCAAATATGTCTTATTCTCGTTAGTTCTCTTTCTTAAACGACATACTCTATTTGCCATTGCACCACTTATTTGTACTATTTGTATTCTTTAATTTCCATTTTGACGATGTACTGATGTACAAGTCATGAATAAAGATCTGTTCTGTTCTGTTCTGTTCCCCTCCTTCTAGCGTTAGGTGTTTACTGCAGATTTAATTGTTTTATTTTTTCATTCTTTGGAGACAATGTGTACGCAGCTACGTATTCCGCGTACAGGAAGCTGTGCTCTTTCTTGAATTTTAATCGGAACGCGGGATAATACCACTCTCCTACACTGTCGGTTCTTTCATTAATCTCTGTTAAAGGCTCAGCGTAATTTAGGCCAAATGACTCGATATGACGTCAGGCAAAATGTCGGTGAGGAATTTGAAAATGAAAATTTCAAATCGCCCACACACTTATCTTGTGAAATATACATGGGATAAAGATGAAGTATTTGAATATTGTTAATTTAAATAATATCAGTAATTTATTTAGTTTTTTATCTACGTGTATGGTTTAGATACTTATCAGTAGTTTCTGCTTTGCGTAAAAATACAGAATAAAAATACATAGTTATTGATAAATTATTGAAGAAATCTGACATTTTCATACCAAAACAATATATTTTTGATTTAAACACTTTGCGCATCATATGCACGAAGCTCTAAAACATAACAAACCTCTAAATCTTATCTTGTTATTCATGGCCGTGAGCCTATTTTCGAAAATAAAGAAATGTTTTAGTTATCTTCGTTTTGCGTAGGTATGTTCATATACTTTATATAAGATATATAATACATTAAATTGTAATTTGCTTATTTCTAAATAAAAGCTCTCAACCTTTTTAATAAATTCTTATCTCAATTAATAAGATTCCATTTTATGCGCATGCTTCAATCTTAAGAGTTTTTCAAAAGTTTAAAAAGTTCAAAAATCTGAAGTTTTATGCGGCAACTATATACCAAATGCCTACTCACAAGGGAGGTACGGATGTAGTTTTTAATAGATAGAGTTAAGTCCCTTTACTTACGAAAATAGTTAATAATTGGCCACGCGCTGGAGCGCGACGCCTGTATATGGGATGCTCTCTGAAAATTGCCAAACTCCCCGCAGTGATTACTTCCCTTGACAGTACATTATATCACTGCCACCAGCAAGGTTTTCGCCTAAATACAGGCGGATAGTTTTTATTTTCATTTTTTTTCTGGACTTATCTCCTCAAAATGTAGCATCTTTCCTTCAAAAATATTAATTTATGTCATTAAAAATAAAAAGTTACTTAAAATATGAAAAAATATGAAAATATGAAAGTCAAATTTTAAAGTTTATGGAGGCCGCCATGTTTGCTTCATGTGATACTCTATCGTCACGTGATCCTTGCTGGGGGCAGAGATTTAAGTAGCAACGCGTGACGTAATCGCTGTGAGGAGATTGGAAAATTGCAGATGGGGAAAGTTTGCTTTTCGGACCTTACCTAATAAATAAAATACGGGTCCAAATTCGGTAAAAAGCGTGCTTATTATTTTATTTATTTATTTTTGTGTTTATTTGTGTGTATCTGTATCTTTCAACATAACTTAGAAAAATACTATATGAACAATAATTATTTGTGTAATGTGAGGCTGCTGCACGTGTGCAATTTCTGCTTGTACACTTTAGATTAAAAGTTAATATAATAATGTTGCAACTTTTTTTCTACATATGCAACATCTTGAAAACCTATTTCTCAAGATTTATAGTACACTGAAAACTTTCAAATAAAAACCATTATTTTTCAGACATGTCTGTTTTCCTATTCCACTTTTTGCGTCGCCTTTGATGCTTCGCATCAACGACTTTTCTTGTATAATAATTATGTGAGAATAACGAACGATAACTCTGCGAAGGAGGATCCTTAAGCTGCATTTTCAGGTGTTCCAATGTGTCATTGATATACACAAATGTTTAACAGTTGTCCAGTCAATAATACGAATCTATGCCTTATGGCGTAGCGCAGTCGATAACAACATAATAGCGTTTTATTTTGTTTTATAAAGTACTGAATTATTTTTTGTTTTGTTTATGCAGTCATTCAGCTAAAGATCAGAAAACAAAAAAATTTCCTGGCTGTTAAGGGAACATGCTAAACGGTTTCGGTGGTGTCATTTTAAACCGAGGCATCAAGCCGTTTTTTTTTTTTTTTGCTTCACGATTGGCTTAAAATAACTGTATAATACCAGCAACGTCATGTATGCAAGTGCATATATATGGAGAGCTTATTGTTTATCTCTTAAAGACGATACCCGACAGTTTGGATCAAAAATATTTTCACTACACATCATAATAAACTATTGTTACCTGAACAGATCTCGCAAAATGATGTTTATTGATGTCCTACACCTGTCTGGAAAGTGTACCATAATGCCACAATCGTCATTACAAAATGTATTTCCAATCTCAGCCGAGCTGCATAGTTAGCTATTTCAAACTTAGACAACCACGTGACCTTTTATTTTTTTGCTCATCCACGTCATCCGCTGTGACGTCAATGTCTATTTTTTCAGAAATCCCAATCGTTCTTATTTATAGATTTAAAAAGAATGAACATTTTGAGTGTGTTGAATTACGAGTTTTCTGCCCCATATTAGGGATCATGTTCAAAATCGTCAAAGCTTAGACTAATTAATGGTGTTATTACAAAAATTATGCACAAATATTCCAAACGGAGGTCAGATATTATAACATATATAAGATAAAAGCAAACTGTCGGATACTATCTTAAATGTTTTCTGTTCTGTTAAAATTACAAGTTAAATATATATTTGATACAGAGATGCAGTGCGTGTCCGTGATATCATGTCTGGTTCTTATCCTGTTGGGGAACTTGCACCTCGTCGAACCATGCCGAACTACTTTAAACACTCGGTCAGGGGATTGCCAGAAGCCCGTAACAGGTGGGTTTATTTGATTTGTTTTGATTTTTGTTTTATCGCACCGCCATAGCTATGGTCATACTGGCGATGTTTTGCAGACTTATGCCTGGGTAGAACTACCGGCTCACTGCATGTTAGCTGAAAAACGTCCCCATCTGAAACGTCTCGCCGTTACCGGGACTTGAACCTACGCGGTGAGGGTCTCGGGAGTTACAAGTCGCCGACTCTAACTGCTCGGCCACGGACGCCCTTGCAACAGGTAGGTAGGTATATTGCAATGCCATGTAATATAATATATGAATGATAACAAATGCGATTGCAATACAATGCAGTACACCCACACTACAATACATGAATTATAGTTTCAGTTACCGTCATGATGTTGATGTAACACAGTCTTTCATGACGACGAATATATATTCTTTCATATTTCACATTATTATTTTTGTTTTTTGATCATTTTCTTAGTTGTTTAACTTAACGCCAAAAGCCGCGTAGCAAAACCCGACCTAGGTTACAGGAAGAATGAAGTAACCCAAGCACGTTAAATGATAGCAGTTTAGAAATTTTTTTTTCATATAACAAGCCACGTTAGAAATGCTTTGTTCGAAAATGAAACAAAATGCACAATTTGTAACATTATCTATACTACTTTTCTGAATCCCCTTACTCCAATTTCTGTTTTGAAATGATCCCACCTCAGTTTTTATACAAAAAGAAATAGTCCTTTCTTGTAGGACAAACAATCTGTTCGTCCAATAAAATTCCTAACTATTACAACGAGATAATTACATGTGGAGAATGGGAAAAGTAAATGAATGCTGAAGTTCAAAATTTCTGATTAAAAAAAATCTTTATTGAGGAACAAAGTGGATTTGTTATTAAATATTGTTGGGCGGTGTCGCTTAATTTCGAAACTACGACGAACCGACCCAGTATTACCTGAACTACTCACAGCCAGTCGTCATGCGAAGTAGTGCATGACAGAAACACATATGTATGCAGACTAGACAAGTCAGGTGTGTCCAGGCATGTACATATTGTAACCTGTTTAAAATAGAAGTGATTATGTTGTGTAATGCAGGTATAATTGAAATATACATATATATGAATGAACAATGACGCGGAGGATCATCTTTCAGTGACTTAAGGGAAGGATAAAAACGGGGAACAAACTGTAATTAGAACGAGTGTTCCTCTGACTATGCATTATCTACTAGGCCGAGATATCTGCGATATCCCGCCCGGGGCTTCAATGACTTCTGAGTCTCTATTCCAAGTTATGTACGAGAGAGGTCGTTCGTATCAATTCAACATCTCTGTCTGAAGTTTTTATCGATCGGAAAAGAATGGCGCATTCGGGATTTTTAGATTCAAACACATGACTTTAATATTGATGAAATAAACAACTTGGAGTTCATTTTAAACTCAGCGTTTTCGGTCGTCCGATTATATGTATGGGTATTTATTTTATACCTTTTTTCGTCAATAAGCAATCATATAGATACGACTTTATGTTTTTAATAAGAACGTTTCTATTACCAGATTTTATTATTATATATAAAGTTGAATTTATCAAATATACACATTGTCATTTATATTTAAAGCTGAATTTATCAGAAATAAAAATCGTCAATTATAAATAAAGCTGAATTTATTAAAAACAACACATCGTAAATTATATATATAGCAAAATTTTCAAAAAACAACAACAACAACAACCACAAACAACAACACATCGTCAATTATATATGAAATTGAATTAATAAACAAATACGCAATGTTAATTATTTATACAAAGCTGCATTTATCATGTTGTTTATCAGTTACGTGTAAACATTAACATTTCTATCTTTTTTTCTGCAGATGTCCAATTTTTCTTATCAACTGGTGGCGGCATTTCTTCCAATGAGACGAGCCCTGGACAGTACACGATTGAAATACCGTGTGCAAACACTCAGGTGCAGCTAAGAAAAACCGGATTCCTTACTGCAACCCTTACAGTAGCTCCCAATGTACCATCCACTGTCAACCTGCTTTGTCAAGGTAATTTGGCTTTCATCAGGAAATTGGCTTATTTCTTTGTTTACAGACAATATCCGAAAGTTTGACCTCCAACCCACTTATACAGCAGCATCAGCATCATCATCACCATTATTATCATCATCAACAACATCATTATCATCGGCAGCAGCAGCAGCCGGGTTATCCACTCTGACGTCGATATCTTTTTGTGTGTGCTTATTTATAAATTTGGAAAGAATGAATAGTTAGAACGACTTATTTCACGACGTGTCCATCTGACAATTGAGGGAGTGTACAAAATAAGCTTTTATTAGACCACAGTTTGAGTTTTTTTCCCCAATGAAATTATGCTCTAATGGGGTACATTGGTGAAATGGAAATTGTCTCCCTTGTTAGTTAATATCCGAGGTATTCCAAACAGTAGGTAGGTCCTTGTATTTGAAATTCTTTGAATTTATCCCCTGTGCTTTTGTAGTTATTGCAATAACAAACAGTGAATTTCTTACTTTTGCATAAATGTAAGCTTAAAATTATTTAAAAAAGAAAATGTTAATGTTTATTGGTGATGATTAACCTGGGTATCATAAGAAAGGCAGAAAAGTCAACATACACTCCAAAGAGCACAAGCATAAAAACCGAGTAAAACAAATGAAAGGACCTACTTGCATTTAGGCATTATTCAGGGGAGACCATTCATTTATGTCTCTCATTCCTTCAAACAAGGGTAAAATTTATTATACGTATTTGATATAGAAAAACTTTCGAATACCACCTTTTAAATTTTTTTTGTCGTTAGTCTGACCTCCTGTATGAGTCTGGAAATGCTGACACAAGAGAGCAGCCTGTATTAATACAAGGGAGTATTCAATGGTATATACTCATCAGACTCATCGAAAAAGAAATAGCAACATTATACTAAATACCTATACACACTCGTATGTGTATATTGATCTATACATGCCAAAAAGACGTAGGCATCCATATATGCAGATGTTAAGGTTATTTTAAATATTAAGATCCTCACCAAGAACATTTACTTGTAACCCGCTTTATCAAAACTTTTGAAGGCTATTCGCATTCAAATTAAAATTTCTGAAAAGAAAAAAAAAGTGAAAATAGATATAAATTCCTTTCAGAGATAGGAACTTAAACAGATTCTGTTCCGATCCATCGACATCACGCGTAATAAGGTTTAAACCAAGTTCAGTCACACGTTCATGTATACAACAGTCGATTTTCTACTTTGAACAGCCCTGTCCTACCACCGCGTCTAATGAACACAAATCATTTTCTCTCACTCTCTGTCTCTCCTCCATCTACCTCTCCATACCGTCTCCCTCATTCTCTGTCTATCTCCCTCCCTCAGTCTCCCCCCCTCTCTCTCTCTCTCTCCCTCGCTAATTTACTCAAACCCTACTTTATAAACCGTTTACAGTTACATATATTTAAACAAGATCTATCCCAGTGTTTTTCGTTTCAGGACAACGCTGTACCTCTATGATGGTCACCATTCTGTTGCATAGTCTTTGCTGTGAGATACTGGACAATGTAACACTTACATCCAGTTCTGCTACAGGACCAATCAGACGGACCTCGACAGACGTCTTTGAAATGGCTGTGTGTGAACTGCCTGCCAATGTAGGTTTAGTTCGTGGAGGAGTTCCCTCTACAACACTGAATGTCACGTCTACCGTTGTACCAGTCAACATCGGATGTCCAGGTATATGTTATGTGTTTAAAAATACAAATCTGTTATAATATTATAATGGCTAGTATAAATGTTCGAGTGTGTCCATAGCAACTGGGGTTTTGAATGGAGACTTGACGTCATAACATAATATGACGTCAACTGCACAGACGTAATTCAGTCACTCATTATAATTGGCGCCGCTCTCTTCATAGTGTAACTATTAAAATTTCCGAACCTCGAAGGTTTTCTCGGAACGATATCCGTACGGGAATATACAATCAACTTGGCTTCTCTTCTCGATATGTAACTTACTGGAAAACTAAGTGATTTCAGATTTTAGTTTTTAGGATGTTTTATTTTTTTTACATTTTTTTTTTCTCATACGTTTAATGAGATGTATAGTTTTTAAAACGCTTTTAAATAAAAACATTAACATTGCAAGAGTGATTTGTTTTTTAATTTAAGTTTCTTTAACCTGTTCCGTTTTTTTCTTTGTTGCTTGTCACCAAAGGGTTTTCTAATAGATTAAATGTAGTTTGATAATGGAAAGTGGTTAAAGGTAATATTCGGCAGTTTTTATATAAAAGACACGTTTTCCTACTGTTTTGGGGAAGTAGGGCATAATTTCTACAAAAATTCATACATTTAGTCTGACGTCGACGTAGTGACAATTTTGAAAACTACCTTTATTGTTGGACAGTATAGATCAATTTAAATGTTCATTCTTTCCAAATATATAAATTAGCAGGATAGTGATTTCTGCTAAAAATAGATGTCGACGTCAAAGCGGACTACCTGAATGACGATAAAACGTGCTATCAATAGTATGTTGTCACGTGGTTTTCTGAGTTTAAAATGAGCTATCTCTGCTCAGATAGGAACTACCTGTGTCAATGACGAGTGTGGATTTATGCTTCGATGTTCACACAGATCAAGGGCATCAATGAACTGCATTTTGCAGGACCTTTTCAGGTAACAGTGATTTGCTTGGTAATTTGAGGAAAAATATTTGGCCCAAACTGTTGGGCACTGCCTTTAAGGGACCGTCTCGGACTGTGATCATTGTGTTTCCTTGCTATACGTCCAGATCTAGAACACTGGAGTACCTGGCACTGCTGGTCGGACTGCGGTGTGCCTTGCCTTGATGATGGCGCGATGGCGCCCACGCAGAATCGGGATAGAATGTGCATGACTCCGGTCAGGGGAGTTCAGGGATCATCATGTTCGGGAGCGAGCAACGAAACACGCACCTGCATCCTTCCAGCATGCAAAGGTATGTTTTGTACATTATCTTAATGCATGTTAGTTGTGTAAGACACGAAGATATGTAACTGAATGTGCATGTTTGTTTTAAAATCGAAGCAACACACGTATGTAAAGTATAGCGACGTTAAGCCATTATTGGTAGAATACAAAATCACAGAAGTCTAGGTAGAACCGCCGTCGCATCGCAGGTGAACTGGAAGAGCTGCTCACATGAAAGCACCCTCTCTTCTCCATCCTCCTACGAGCGGGACTCGAGACCACGCTGTGAGAGGCCTAGAAGACAAGAGAGTTGACACCGCTAAGAAGTCCTGGTGCAGCTCTGTAGTGAATTATAATAAAATCACTATTAAACGGTTGAGTTAATCCAATGTTTCAATCCTTAAACAGTCGACGGCGATTGGACCAACTGGTCTGACTGGAGTCCTTGTAACGACACCTGTTTACCTGTCAGTAGGGCTGACCCGCAGGCAATTCGGACACGCAACCGCACCTGCTCGAACCCAAGACCTCAGTCTGGCGGATCTAACTGTGCTGGACCAGCTGTTGAGACGGCGCCATGTACGGGACTCCCAGACTGTCGTAAGTTGTCTTTACATTGTACTGAACAATAACAATAACAACAGCAACAATAACAGAGGCAGCAACAATGACGCCAACTGCAGCAACAACACCAATATAAAAACAAACCCAAATCAAAAGCTCCCTAAGAGAGAATGTCCTCAGACTGCTTCTTCTTATAGAAGCAAATGTATAAACGTGTATGAAACCATTTTTCTCTCTAGTTGTATTTACGTATTCTAATCATGTCTTCTGGAAAGAATAAATGGTAAAACGGAATTCTTGAAAATGCCATAAATAGCAGAAGTTGTTCTTCGGCAGTATTTTAACAATTGGCATAGCTGGGGCTTTGTGTAAAACAAAGTGAAATCACTTATGAAGGAAGTGTTTTTCTTTCATGAAAAATATGCGAGGGCAGAGAATACAGTGTAATGTAGTAACAACGCCGCTGTCCATGACGAAATATATTTAAACTGTCTCCGTACAACGATAAATCCAAACAACAAACTCACAAACAAACAAACAAAGCGAACACACATACAAACAAACAAACCTCCAAGTTGTCAACCTGTATATCTGAATGGGCCCGTCTTGGAATACCTCAGAATTTTGTCATTTAACTATTGTCACATTCTATACGTGGACGACGACGTCACTAGATTTAGTTACCTCTATACGATAACGCTTTACAACACATGCTTCCGCATCGAAAAATAGTTTCATGTATCAATATAAAATCGTATATATACACAAGGCCTATATATCTTTAATCAAAAGTTTTATTTGTATTTAGTAGTGTTTTTAATCATATATAACGCATTTGTTAATGATATTTTAACATTGCGTCGACATAAAATCTGTTTTGAAGCCTGCTATCAATTTAATAACGTATGTGATCACGTTTGCTTGACAGCTTTAGACTAGACGATATGTTGATATCAACGGTGTCTCGGTTATGAATAAAAGAGATGTCATGACTGTACTAATCTTTTGAGATGCTTTCACACAGACTACTTCATTGGCGACGCGCTGGAGCGCGACGCCTTTATATGGTTGCTCACTGAAATTTGTACGTAGGGAAAAATATTTTGCGGACTTTCTAGGTTATACGGCACTAATTTGTTCTTTACTCTATAGTAAATGTCACAACTTTAGAAGCAATTTAACTGCAAACCGTTTCTTTGTGAACACCAAAATAATACATTGAGAGATATACCAATGTATTATCTAATAACAGCAGGGCCTCTGCAAAGAAAAGTTATGTGTCGCGAAGACGTTTATCCTCCCCTGAAAAAATACACCGTAATTTTTGCATAGCATAGCCGCACATTTTCTTATTCAGTTACGGTCTAAACGAATCACGACATTATTGAGCATAGGAGTGCAGTTATTTTGCATTTTTATATAATGGCTAAGCTTTGTTTTGCACCATATTGGATGAGATTATTTTAATTATAACAAATACACTCACAAAACAAAAGAGTCTACATTAAAATATCAACAACAACAAGAACAACAAAAATAGAAAACTGTCCGGGGTACTACTTCCGGTGCACATTAACGCTTGACTCCCCTTTCAACTTGATAAAATACGGGTCCTAATTCGGTAATCGGCGTTCTATTTTTTTTTTATTTATTTAGTCTTGTGTTGACACATTGCTGTTGTCGAGTTATAGGGTCATTCGTAATTACTCTATGGTATCGAGATAAGACCATTTTTTTAAATACAGCCAAGGTGTTTCGAGTGATTAATAGCAGTACCAGACTTCGTACCACGTTTACTTCGTACCACTTTCACTTCGTACCACGTATCGATTTTTCGATTTTGGCAAATTCGAACCACATGGATCAAACAGGATAGATTTTCACTTGTTAACGCTGATGTCCGAGAAGTTGATGTTTGTTATATATTTTTCATTGTGTTCCATTAAACTTAAATTTCATTATTGAATTATAAGCAAGTTAAATGCATGATGGTACTATCTAATGTGTATGGCACATCATATGCTATGCGTTTGAAGGCCAATTGTTCGAACTATTTTTAGCTCACTTTAAAGTCCAAGTACTCATCCTGAAATTTTCTATTCCTTGGACATCTAAAATTGTTAGATACTTGCAGTTTAGTTTTTAAAATATAACTGCACACCCTTGATGAATTGAAATAATGCTTGTTTTGCTGGTACTGTCGTAAAATCTGATTTTTAAATTCTGGCACTGTTTATAGACATGCTGTTTATTCTTTGAGTTTTGTTTTAAATTTTATTTAACGGTTTATTTAAAACAGATCGACAATGCTTTGTACGTATGATAAAGCATATGCAAGGTAACACGTTTTCTTTTATTTCTGTTTCAAACTTAGCTCGGATACGTCTGAGGGCCACGGTTGGTGCAGATGGAATTAGTTCAGGAATTCTTGAAGTGAATATTGGTGGTGCATGGGGAACTGTGTGTGACGACGGTGATTGGGACGGTGGAGTTAACCCCAACGTGGCTTGCCGCCAACTGGGGTTCCAGTAAGTTTTATTCCGCCAATCTAGAAGCAGAACACGTTCTTTCCTGGGTCCGTGCGTTTTGCAAATTATGCCCCCCCCCCTTTTTTTTATATAACTCCCGTTTTTATAAACACTTATATCATTGAGAGTTACCTACAAAAATCACTATATCAAGAAGCTAATTCAATTTGTAATGAAGCACAATACCGTACAACACTGCACAGTGTCAATCTTGTCCAAACGGCAATTTCAACAAAGAAGCCAGTGCATAAAAAGTCATAGATGCTGCAACAACTTTAAACCGGTAAACGAAAATTTAAAACAAAAGCAGGCTAACATGTAGCACCAATTCAAAAGAAGATGCAATCAAAACATTAAACATGTAAGTATGCAAACAATGGAGCGTGTAATGACAAAAAAATGATGTAGCGGAGATGTAGCAGACAACAAGGAAGAAAACAAGGTAGTCTAGTTCCTATCCCAGATACTCACATTTTTATGGAATGAACCGAAAATGTGATAGACTGTTCAGTTCCCAGGATATTCTTCTTCTTGCTGAAAGCGCATGGTCTCTGCGGTGTCTAATAATCCTTGTTCTTTCTTGTAAGATACTTTCAACATTTTTGCGTAGGTACATACCAGATAGAACCACATGCCTCTTTCTTCTTATGCATTTACGTTATTGGTGCACTATTGTATCAATTAACCTGTTTTCTTATTGTCGTATATAGATGTTAAAAGCAAGCACATGCTAATTATGGAGATGAACAATAAAAAGCACGGATGTGAGACATCCAAGGCGCTGCAGAGAGCATGCACATTCAACAAGATGGCCATTCTGAGAACGACCGAAGAAACCGTAACCCTGATGGGAATTAGAATATCTGCTAGTTTTTTTCTTCCTTGTTGTTTGCTACATTTGTAACTGCAAGCGCCTTTTTTTTAATTCGGCATACTTGGTTTCTTTTGTTAAACAAAATCTCGCCAAACAGCTGCGAATGTCTATTAATGCTGCTACTTTTTACGATTGGAAGCTATACTTTATTTTTTGTTGCAAGACATACTGTTAGAAGTGGAATCTTTTCTTTTCTATGAAAAAGGTCACACAGAATAGCTGCAATTTCCTCTTATTGTTTGGTACATTATCGTCCACATAAAAATGTATTCTATAAGGGTCACTTTCTCCAAAACGGCTCAAACTAGTTTGTTATGATCAGACGCCTTAATCAGACATATTAAAAAAAACGCCGCGGCCTTTAAACAATAATTTGACTGCATTTTCTCATTGCAGCTATTCAAGTGATCCCTTGTAATATTGTATTACATTATTTATTGTGGTACAAGTCATTCTTATTACAATATGCGAAAAATAAATGCGACCTAATCGCTGTATTAACCTTTATGCCAAGAATAGAACCATCAAAGGCTTCAGAAACGTTAGTCAGCAAAAGGACCGTCCAAATGTACCTTGAACATGCGACGAAGAGTCCTGTTGTTGCGAAATTTAGCGTTGGTTTATTTTTTCTATTTTCAGAGCTGGTGTTTATGAAGAACTCGGCGAGGGTGCGGGTATGATTCTCCTTGATGAGACTGAGTGTACCGGATCAGAGACTAGCATCTTTGAATGTCCTTCAGACCCAGTTGGTGAACACGACTGCGATCACGACGAGGACGTCGGCTTAAGGTGTATTTAGGAGATTCGCCAATTGATTACACTCTCAATCGTTTGTCGTTACTAATAGACCGTCGGCATAGTGCATTTAGTGGTTTTAAAAATGGTTGTTTATCGGGACATTTACCTAAAATGATATGCGGAAATAAAAAAAAATCTAATCTTTTATCAGACAAAGTTTTTACAAAATTTCCCCCAAACAACCAGACATATTCAATTTTGTTGATATTATTCTTCTAAGTATGGTTTAATGCTGAAATCATACCAGAGTATGCAACACAAACTGGAAATATTGCCTTTAGTAGTTTTGTTTTCACCTCATGCATTCCTTTTATAGAATTTTAGGATACTTAAAGATCCAATGCGGTTAGAAAAAAATGGAACGTTCCCGCTAAATAAATATTCATTTTTTTTCTAATGCTAAATCTATTAAAAAGTAATGCTTTATTCTGAGATATTTGCTAATAACTTCATGTCGATATGAAATATTTTTAAATACTTTGAATCAAATAATGTAGACCGTTATCAGGCAGTTTTCAGCAGGGAATTGACTAATCCCGATTTTACAGTATTTGTCAATGTCAATTCGTGCCCAGCAAGCAAGAAGTACATTAATGGCCTTCGGGTCAAACAACTTAAATAAACAATAACAACATGTTAATTTTGTTTAATTCATAAAAAAGTTATTTTACAAGCTCAAAAAGCATGATATACTTAAACAAAGTATTTAAAGCAAGCATAACAGAATACAACAATAAATGAAGAAGTTCAGTTTTATTTTGATTCAGCAAGATGGTTCTTGTCATAATAGTTATTAATACAATTGTTTCGTGTCGAACAGTTCCTCCGAAAACTTTATTCATACAAACTCACCTTTAACGACATACTAGTAACTGGTATAAAACAATACAAAACAAATAGTCCATGACACAGAAGACTAACCTAAGCAAAAGCAACCCCCATTTCTCCCCCCTCCTCCCCCAACCATGTAATTGGCACAGGGGACTAACCCCCCAAAAAAGCAACCCCTCTTTCCGCCCCCGCACCCCCCACTGTAATTGGTACAAAACAATCCAAAACAAATATTACATGGCACAGAAGACATACCCAAACAAAGCGACCCCTTTTCTTCTCCCATATGCACAACTGCAGCCGACTTAACTGAGGCGTCAAATGTTTGGTAAATCATAGGCACCATCGCTTCATAAATGCATACTTTCATTTTAAGTAAATTCTGGCACTCCCTTTGTTGTAAGACAGTAAAAAAGCGTAAACTAAATCGCCATTATTGCTCATTTTTCTGAATCTTTAAATAAGAACAGTGGTGATTTTTGCTAAAGAAATGGAAAAAAAATGGTTGTTCATCCCAAACTGTGCAGTGATTCAGTTTTTTGGTATTTTTCAATTAAACTTATGAGTAATATATTTGAGGATCCCGATTTTTTACCATATAACGTCCGTTATGGTTCGTGGATTAACGGTGGTATCCGACGGGTTGCCATAATAAAATACAATTAATTAAACCCTTCCCCTGTTTGGTATGGGTGTGGGAAAATTAAGCATAGTTTCTGCATAAAATCATATTTTTGTCTAAAGAATTATGATTTTGAACAGTTTCTTTATTGATAGATAGTACAAATCGTGAAAAATTGCCAATATGGTAATTCTTTCCAAACCTATAAATACGAACGGCGAGGATTTTTGCTAAAAATAAAGTCAGATTGAATAGCCCGGATGATGATATAACGTTATATCAAATCATAATGGTCACGGTTTTTCATAGCTTAAAAAATAGCTGTGCAGATAGGAAATTCATGTTTATAATGACGAATGCGATGTTATGTTTCACTACCAACATAGATGTCGGGCATCCATAAATACACCTAGTATATAGTTGTGTGAGGAAAGAAAATCTGGTCCACTGTCGGATACCATTTTAAAATTTTTAATGGACACACAACTGTCTTAAAAATATACACATCTCATAAACGATATAAAGGATATTTAGATTTTTATGTATGTAACTTAACTTGACGACCGAAATAAAATATAGGTTTTCATTGGCTACGGGCGTCGTTATTATTGGTGCCACTCTTAAAGGGGTGGTCACACTAAATACCGATCGGAGGTAGAATGTGTGACATGGACTTTTTCTCTTTAGTAACAGTCTGTTACTATGTTTTAGCATTAAATTTCCTATTTTGAAGGTAATCTGAACCTTTTGGTATCAAAAAGAAGCTGAAACTATGTAAAATTAAAAGAGAGCAATAGCCTTTAACCCCTGTGCACAATAATGGACTGATCCACTTTTACAGGCAGTACATATTTCATTGAAATTTGGCGGTTACCAACTGGCAATTTGGCGGTATGTGCAGTCTATGAAGCTGAACCTTCTTACAAGTTGCAAAAGTTGCCTTATTTCTGGGTCTTTCTGATAGACAATAAATAGCTCGTTTCACCTAAATATGGTTATGGGGGTCCATCATAACTTGGTCATGGTGCAATTTGTTTCCATCTTTTCGCGATTTACTATAGAATATAGAACAAACTTATTTAGTGGCGTCTAACCTAAAGCCCGTAATCTTATTGCATGCATGTTCATGGGAACGATGATGTAGCCGGCAATAACATTAAAACGAAGCTGTTCCATGAAACTCTTATGCCGCGTCTAACGGTGCAGCTTGCAACAATAACGTGTAGCTCTCAAACATAGAACGTGAAAGCATAAATAGGTACCCAGCCATGTGTTCTATTTATTTTCTTTTGTTGTTAATTTATTTGTGTGTGTCGGTAACGTCCATGCAAACATGGCAGAAAACGAGAGACGTTGGTTTATTTCTTTTTGTTATTAACATTTCTAACGCTTTGACGTTAAAGTACAAAGAGACCTTACTTACGAAAGTAGATACGAACGCTCTTCGCTACGTCCGTCGATGTTCGGATTGCATGTTAACAAATTGAGATTATCTATTAGCAACGAAGCAGTCCATAGCTGAAAGATTTTGCTCTGAACTATCCATTTAGCATTCACGGCAAAACTTTAAGACTTTAGATACTATGTTTATGCAACAATTGAGCTCAATATACATAAATGATTTCAGTAAGGTCCGCGCAAATCTGAAAATAGCATTTCCAGTGCTGCCAGCATGCAGGAATGCTTTTATAGTATCTCTGAAATGTTTGTGGTAAAGAGATTAGGTTTTTGGACTCATGATTGGAGGGTTTCAAAGTCTAACCCCAGCCCTGTCATGACATTGCATAAGAGAAACTTGCATCACACCAAGAAAGCTTTTATAATATGCTTGCAGTGTTCTCGATCAAAAGGTTGCGGTTATAGACTCAGGATCGGAGACTTTTATTACACAAACATTTTGCAAAGACAGAATATGTTCAGACTTATTATTACTTCCTTACACCCAGATTTACTAAATAGCAGTATTCATCTTGGATTCTATTAAAGGACTGCTTTTCACAATAAGTCATTGTATATGCTTTTGTTTTTCGGTCCAATATTGAATGATCTACCATTCATTTGACTCAACTTTCGTTAGATTGTATTCTTAATTTCAGTTCAGTGTGCAATTATAAACCAAGTAATAAGCAGCTCATACTTACGTTATAACTTTGCTTTGTTACAATATTAGTTCCACCGGGATTAAGGACATACCAGGCCGTTCTCTTTTTAGTGTTTTTCTCAGTTTGTCTTTATCCATTTCACTTTAAATGGGTGAAGTAGGTTAAGTTTAGGAAATAAACATTGTTCTTTGTATACATATTACCGATACAAAATTCTTTCATACAAAACAACTTTGAAAAGAAACAATAAGATACCGAGAAAGAAAAAATGCAATGTTCCCGACAAATACTTTCTGAACAATCATGATTTGTATAATGATAGGATGTGCAAATGTGCATGTTTTTGCGTAAGCACTTGAGTTTAATAGTTAATTGTAATAATTTTGGCATCTTTCTTTTTTCATACTGTCAATTTAGACACATTTTACATTAGCGCCATGAGACACGGAAAATTCAATTTAGGCACATTTTACATTAGCGCCATGAGACACGGAAAATTCAATTTAGGCATATTTAACATTAGCGCCATGAGACACGGTAAATTTAATTTAGACACAGATTTCATTAGCTCGTGTGACTGAGATTACCTGAGTGTCCAGAACAGCGGATGGAAAAAAAGAGTTGAATTGCTGGACTGGCATACATGTAGGTGATTTAAACCAACGTACTGACAATTGCTATTGACCAGATGTTGTTGTTTTTGTTAAAATCTGCAGATAAAAGTAATAAAATACGAAAATAGAGATGCATATAATGGTTGTAATATTTTACATATACAATAAAATATTTATTTAACATCCATTTCTATTCTTGCAAATGATTTCTTCCCAATTTTGTTACGTTTCCTCATGGTCATTTCTAAATAAACAAGCAATAAAAAACATCAGGATCGCCGCTTTCGCCATTCAACAACAACCATGTTTATTTTCCGAAACTTTAATGAGATATAAGTGAGATTCCGCAAATAAACAGAACTTTAAAAATAAATATGTATTTTAATTAGAATATTAAATTAATAAGAACATTAAATTAATTAGAATCTTTGCATCCAAAATGTAATTACAGCTAAATGACTTATATTGCATGCGTTATTTTGCCTGCTCTCGCATTCTTAACAACAGAGGAATTGCCAACTCAGATTTGCTTGATCAGAATATCCAGATGACGTCACTCTAGTTAAAACCGAATTCTATTATTTTTAGTTGATCTTAAGACGCTAAGGTTGGTACGTAATTTCGCTCTATTTAGTTCTATGACTTGAGAAATGAAGACTTGTTTCGGGACAGTGAAACATGTCTGGAGATATTCGCTTATTCACGGAACAACGCCGCAACCTTCGACTATGAATCACGTATTCCTATCTGTTACATCATGCATATAAATAAAAAAATATTATTGTCAATTTATTTATGAACGAAAACAAGCCTTTATTCAAATATATGCTCACAAAATAACTGCTTCGTACGACAAAAATTTGGCTCATTTCGTGGAATTGTACAACTAACATATTTACGTAAGAAAATATGTTTTACCCTGCAGTTATAATAGTTTCAACCGGGGCACTCATATCCTGGTTGATGCTGACTTGTAACTCATCAACGTGTATCCCGAGAGCTGTATTGTCCGCTAGACGGTCAAGAGTCAGCTTAAGTTTGATAGGATCTTTCAGACTTGTCGATGTAATGGCTGCCCCACTCGCCGATGTAGCCGAAAGCGTGACACCGTCAACAGGAGTTGCGATTGCTCTAACCGTTATGTCGTACACTACACTGTAGGTGATAAAAACGAATGGAACGGTTGGGCTGCTTGGTCACAATCGGTTAAATTTCCATTTTAATAATTTATTTTTTCAGTGGCAGACGGCGTCGCCCTTGCCGTTATGTCATATACCACACTATAAGTAAAAAAGAACGGAAATGTTGAGCAGCTGGGGTACAGTAGGTCGAATTACCGTTTTCATTTCTTGCTTAAATTGAGACCACACCAACAACAGCCACTATTCCAAATACTATTTTAACTATAAAAAGAAAAAAGCAAGAAAAAACATGGATAGTTGACATCAAAGAGGCCGGCGAGATCACGCCCTTGATATTGATAAGCATAACTAGTATAAGCATTAACCATTTTAAAGACACATACCTGGTATGTACTAAATGATCAAAGTCAATGGCCATTTTGCTGTCAGTAATTAGTTATAGTCATATTATATTGTTATTGCCTGGTACACGGTTCTTTTCTTAGAAAAGTTACGTTACTTTACCTTTGCCTAACTGCGGCGAATTCTTTTTACCGCCTGCTCCCTTGCTTATGTCTTATTGTCTGCTACATCGTTTGTATTGTTATTTGGCGGCTGCTCTGAAAACAAATCTGAATGCACGGATCTTTCATAGAAAAGAAACACACACCTGTTATTGCATGCTACTTTATTTTCTCTGTAAAAATATTCTAAAAGTATGATTGATGTTGCTAAATTATATGACTAAGAGTGATATCATGTCGTGTGTTCACGGCTAACTAAGGAAAATTCAAATATTATTGTATCTAAATATGTTAATATACTTACGAGGAGCGAAACATCGGTATTCTCGGTTTTCTTTTAAACAAGACTTTGCCAAACGGCTGCGAATTTCTATTACTTTTTGCTACGTTTTATAATAGCAAGCTACACTTTATTGTTACAAACTTATCAGTTTAAAAAAACGGAAAACTGTGTTCTTTTCTCTGAAAAGTGTCTCACAGAGCACCTGCGACATCGTGTTATTGACTGCTACACTATCGTTCCCATAAAAATGCATTCCATTATAGGCTCTCATGGGCGGCGCCAAAAAGTTATGTTTATACTTGTTTGAAATTTATAGAGGCATGAAGTCGAATGTTAAAATTAAAAAACAACAACGTCAAATTAAACTTAATAAAATATCTCCAGGGAAACTTATAATAACCTTACCGCTTATATTTATCGATGCGTTTAACATGAAATGTAGCTGAATGTAAAGTTTACGTAGAAAATTTAGTTTCTGTATTATGTTATTATTAGAATCAACTAGGTTTATTAGATTCGGTGATGTCTGTTTATAGATTAGGGGTCAAATTTACTGTCTTGAATTCGAAATATTTTAAAGGAAAAATATGTGTTCGGCAAAATGTCTAATCATGCGAATGTTAAGTGCAAAAGCTATGATCGTGACACCTGTCTATAGGAACAACACCTTGAACCTGAACCTCGTTTTAGGACGGAGTCACTTGCGGATTTCGGAAGCGCACACAATTAACCCTGCATTACATTGACATCTCGCGGTCAGTATTTCATGCCTGGGGAAAAGTAGTGCGTGTACAGAACAAATATGTAAGTCTTCGGAGACTATACGTGTCAATAGTTTTACTGCAGGCTTCAAATGTTAACATTATATTGCTCTCTTTTTTGTGTAATTCACATATACATGAAATGCAGATTTGTGAATGAACAATGCCTCGTACGAATATCAATATGACTAGAGAAAAGGGTCGAAATAGGGTGCGAACTGCCAATAGAACGTGTATTTCACTGACTTTGCATTGTCTACAAGGCCATTAGATAATTGCGATTACCCGCTCGAGGCCTCACTGCCAGTTATGTATTGACATAGGTCATTCGTTTCATCTCAGCATCTCAGTCTAAAGCTACCGCATGCGTTCGGAGAGCAAAAGCGCCTTCGGAATTTTTTCGGTTCTGATAACGGGTATGTATGAGGTAGGGGTTAATTTTAAACTCAGTTTATTTTGTTTGTATCCGGTAGCATGTATTAGCATTAAATTTAGACCTAACTAACTTTAAAATGCATAATCATACAGAAAGTAATGAATGTTTAATACAATGGATTTTGTTATCGGATGTTAGTGACTCTGATGTAACTGTTGTACCAATGTATAATCTATATTTTAGAAGAGGTGTTTATTTGCAGCTGAAGACTTTCATGCTTTCCAATTCCCAACGTGTTATTGACGACGCGCTGAAGCGCGGAGCCTACTGTGATCACGTTTGCTGATTGCCCCTGGAGTGCCATGTGACCTGGATGTTTACCGATAGGATCGAAGCGGTAATCAAAAATACGGTTCACTAAGCAATGATCTAAAAGAAATGTCTCAAAAATTCAATGTTACGTCAAAAACTGTCGTGATTGTCACAACAACAACAAAAACTGTGCAACAGCACAATATCTCAAAAGAATTGACGGATAGAAAAAACTATTCGATGACATTCCTATACATTATAAACAATTTCCTGTGATTTATAGTTACTGACAACTATCCAATAAAACCCATAACTTTCCAAATATGTCATTACTTCATCCCATATTGCTTTGACGTTTTTACCGGTTCCATTGTTTGCGTCGCCTTTGATGCTTCGCATCAATGACTTTTCTTGTACATTTGACTTACAACGGAATACAATGTACTATTGACCATTGTTTGCACACCTGTAATCGCGCACACGTTCAAACTTGCACTACCCAAAAAGCGCTTCTGTGCGCTTTATATTTTATGCTGTCCCTTTACAGTGCTGCAGACATTCTCCCACAAATACTTATTCTACCAGGTATGGGAGGCCCCGGGTTCGATCCCGGGCCGCGACATTCCAAAGTCGTTAAAAATGGTAGTGTTATAGCAAATATAAGGGTAGTTCCACGACTGGTTGACCCGGTGTCAGGATAATGTGACTGGGTGTGGTATCATGCCAGGTGTTCAAGGCATGCTGTACACAGTGAAGGCAGCACTATATCTGCTTCAAGTGGACACCGTCGCTGACAGGGTGGTAATTGTTCAGGTTGTGTTTGATAATGCGGGACCAATAATCGATCTCCGGATAAAAGAAAACTCTGGGTCCGATCTGATCTGGTTGGTTTGGCAGAGTAATGACGCGTTTCCGTTTTTTGATGATGGATTTTTTATTGCCATGTTCAAGGCTGGTGGGTTATATATTTGAGTTGGCCAGACTGGTTTTACAGACAGTGCTGTGTTTTGTCCATTGACTGGTTTTGTCCGACAGACTGTATTTTTAAAGAAGGACCCATGTTTGACTTCTTATTTTACCAGTTCAATGCACATGAATATACTTTATATAGTCTTTAAGAGAGGAATATCTCTTTCTACCTGATTATGTGGCATATGCTTTAATATTTATTGGTTAACATATGTCCGAGATAACCAATGCTGCGTGATTATTGCCTTTTAATTCATCAAATGTTCTTATTTTACCAACTGTAGTAAAGCGTTGTGAGATGGTGAATCTTTTAAGTAAGATACATGTATAATAAACGCCAGAATATAAGATAATTCTAAAATGATAACATTGGTAGTCAGAAGTAAATTTTTGATGGCTTCAGAAAGTTGTTGACTCCTTCTGATGTCAGTGAAGTAATATTGACATAATCTAGGAAATTCCACGAAAATATGCGTATGCGTTTGGTGCTTGTGCCTGTCGTAATTCGGCCGTCATTTTTCGGTTGCTTGTGGGATCTTTATGGGTCTGAGAACGCCTGTCCCAGGTATCATCTTCTACGTTATTGGTTTATCTGGGGTCTTGTTGGGGTCTGAGAACGCCTGTCCTAGGTATCACCTTTTATGTAATTGGTTTATATGGAGTCTTTTGGGGTCTGGGAACGCCAGTCCCAGGAATCACTTTTTATGGAATTGGTTTATCTTGGGGTCTTTTGGAGTCTGACAACGCCTGTCCCAGGTATCACTTTCTACATATTTGTTTATCTGAGGTCTTTTGGGGTCTAAGGATGTCTGTCCCAGGTATCAATTTTTATGTAATTGGTTTATCTGGGGTCTTTTGGTGTCTGACAACGCTTTTCCCGGGTATCACGTTTTATGTAATTGGTTTATCTGGAGTCTTTTGGTGTCTTACAACGCCTTTCCCAGGTATCACATTTTATGTAATTGGTTTATCTGGGGTCTTTTGGTGTCTGACAACGCCTTTCCCAGGTATCACATTTTATGTAATTGGTTTATCTGGGGGTCTTTGGGGGTCTAAGAACGCCTTTCACAGGTATCAATTTTAATGTAATTGGTTTATCTGGGGGTCTTTTGGAGTCTGACAACGCCTTTCCTAGGTATCACATTTTATGTAATTGGTTTATCTGGGGTCTTTTGGGGTCTAAGAACGCCTGTCCTAGGTATTACTTTTTATGTAATTGGTTTATCTGGGGGTCTTTTGGTGTCTGACAACGCCTTTCTCAGGTATCACGTTTTATGTAATTGGTTTATCTGGGGTCTTTTGGTGTCTGACAACGCCTTTCCCAGGTATCACATTTTATGTAATTGGTTTATCTGGGGTCTTTTGGTGTCTAAGAACGCCTGTCCTATGTATCACTTTCTTTATAATTGGTTTATCTGGGGTCTTTTGGGGTCTGAGAACGCCTGTTCCAGGTATCACTTTCTATATAATTTGTCTATCTTGGAAAGTTTAAGAGACAATGCATCACCATCATTTGGCTTGTTGTGCGGATTTGCACAATTATCATTGTACACATTCCGTTTAGATTTGTAGATTATTTATAGATCGGACACCTTTAAGAGAGATGCTATACCTTCGAATCTATTAGGGACTTTGCACATGCGCATTAGGCCTACAATCTTATACCTTTCGTTTCTTTTTTCAAGCCACCTTGATTAACTAGTCGGTTACATATGTCAAGCCAATACCTTCCTTTGCCATGCATACGTTCATAAGCCTAAATTCCTTTTTCTTTGAACAGAAAACAACAACAAAAAACTGGTGCAGCCTCTGCACGATTTTGTGTACCATAGAACTACAAGAACATTACACTCTGGGGATGAGCAAGAATGATTTCTTTTGTTGTGTTGCATGAAAGCGTCTAACTAAATGAATTTTTAATAATGTTTTCGCGTTTGTCATTTATGTTGTCACCAACATTTCTCTCTTCGAACGTCTGTTTAATCGATAACTCGTGCTTGCTTCTTTGTTGATTGAGAAACTGCTTTATCCAGCAGTTGTTGACATCATCGTTATCATTATCATAATTTATATGACCTGATAGGATGTGTCATCATAAACGAGAGTCTCGTCCTTACTAAATCATCATATGTTTTGTATTTTGTGCAGATTAGGTTTCAGGTGTCGTTTGGCCGGAAGTTACTGCTTGCTCTGAAAAATCAGGGCGAATGAACACGTTATTATTTGTTTGTTTTTGAAGAAAATGGCCACCGCTAAAGGAATTAAAGTCGATTTTAAAGTTTAGTTTTTTAAAGTTCATATAAACACTTTTTTTCATCAAGACCATTCCTTTTTTCCAGCCAACCAGTTTCAGTTCCGTTGTTCAATTGAATACACTCGGAATGTGTTCAACTATAATAAGGTCAAGGTTATATTTCTATAAATAAATGTGCTGGTTAGGATATTTTGTGTCGATACCAGTTAAAGGTGGAAAGGTTTGGCAGTGTTTTAAGATGATTAATTCTGTTCTAAACAGAAGTAAATCATGCACTGCTAAGTACAGATAAATGCCGGTTGTGCATTTTAAAAACGGTGGAATTTGTATCATGCACTATCTGTAGGCGGTTTTACCAAGGACTAAAGCCTTTATTACTCCGATGTGGCGATAATCAATTTTTTAAAATATCACTACATTGCATGATTTCTTTTTTAAGAGACTGATAAGAATATATGACAAGAACAAATCTGTGTTGAGTCATTTGACAAAAAGAGCAAACCCAACAGTTACCGCCTTGGAACGGTCAGTCCGCAGAAAGGACCAACTGGGGTGCTTAAAACGGTTTTACAGAGCTCTAAACTCGCACTTTCAGATGGGTTTCTCAAATGCAAGCAATGAAAAGAAAATACATCTATCCGAATCAAAAATGTCAAAGCGCTGACGTTTTCCTTGATATGTTATGGCGAAGGTAGTGACGTCATAAAAAATAATATCCACATAAAATTTAGAAGAGAGATAGGCATCATTTCTGTTAGAAGAACTACACAAAACTGTTGACTGTGATTGAAATTGATTTTTGACTAAAGAAAAGTTAATTATCAGAGAAGTGCAAATGGGTGTAGCATCATGCTCGTGTGAAAATGGAATTGAGGAACCCAAGTCCAATGTCCATCAAAGTAAGTACACGTAACAACCATTTATTCGTTTTTGGTCATGTTTGTTCATGATTCAGAAAGTTAATTTTATTTATAGTCAACCATTTTTGTGTAGTTTTTCAATTCGAAATAATACCATTTTCTTTTCTAAACACTATGTGGACATTATTTTTCAATGACGTCATTACTTTCGTCATAACTTATAGAAAATATCAGCGCTTGGACATATTGTATTCAAATAGATCGTTTTACTTTTCATTGCTTGCATTTGAGAAACCCATCTGGAAGTGCGATGTTAGAGCTCTGTAAAAAACCGGTTTAAGCACCCCAGTCGGTTCATATTGCCGACTGACTGTTCCAAGGTGGTACCTGTCGGGTTTGCTCTTTTCGTTAAATGACTCATCACAAATTTGTAATTACTTTTCGCTTGGCTTACATGTGAAATATCTTTGTTCTGTGCCTTTTCGGAGTTTGGTATATGTTGCAATGCTCATAGGACTTTGTCATATATTCTTATTGATTAGAAAGTTCTATCATAAAGTAAAAATACTTTCAATTTTTTTCGATTTGCTGCCATTTTCTTTTAATAAAACGGCACGTTTTCACCCGCCCTGTCAATCAATACCCTCTCATTTCTTATTATTCGAACCATCTTGCTCATAAACGCTGTTGACTTGACGGTATAGTCTTGAGCGTCACACAATGCGGCGTCTTTGCATTATATATTAGTATATTATTGTCGAGGCTGAAATCTATTTTAAAAGCGTGCACAGAATTGAAAAAAAAAACAATGAACCGTGTACCACAAATAGTTTGCACTATCAGCCTTGGCATGTAATGTGTTTAAATCTTAAAGTTATAATGGTGTTACTTTCATATGCGCACTTAATGTTGTTATTTAACCTGTATACAGCGCGGTCGCCTACTGGCACTATAGGCCTGAACATTTGCTTAAAAAAACTGCTTTGTTTTTTATTTTAATCCACAGCTGTAATTCTCTTTATGATACACTATGCAAACAATATTCATCAATGAGAAATGTAATAGAATTTATTTTTTTATAAAACTTTTATTTTATTAATTTACAACTGTAACGACCGACTTATCCATCTTATGGGTGATCTGATATCCATAAACACTTTACATTAACAGCATCCAAAATATGTAGGCAATGCACAGGTACACACAAATGACTGATATGCATATTTATGCCTCCAGTGGTCAAGGTCAGAATAAAAATGGACAGCTAGCTCGCGCTGTCTTGTAGTATTTTCAAAGACACCGGTCAGATATCATCATTCAACAGAATGATATTTACACAACTCATAGTTTAATAACACATTAAAATCTCGCTAAGAGAGACACCTGTGGTTCTTTTTTAAAGTGTCCCACTTAGCGAGGTGGTCCTCTTATTGAATTCATACAAATCAATTCATTATACTGCTGCCCATATCTAAGATTTATAGTGATTTTGTCTTTATATAAAATTAATATTTAAGAGTATTAATTTTATTATAAGTTTTAAGTTTATAAGCTTTAAGTTTCTTTTTTATGTTTTACAGTATTTTTTATAAATTAGGTATTTAGTCATTTTTTCACACGGATATGACTGAACATGAAAATAGAAAAGATTTTCGGTATTTATCATTTTCTGTAAAAAATAACTTTAAGTGTACATGTATAACAGTGGAAGACTACCAAGATCTGAGCAATGATTCAACGCGTTCTGAGGACGGTAACGTGAAAATGCATAAAGGTTGCTATATATTTGTCCTATATGGTCTTGTTAAACATTTGGTCATTATTGTGCCGAGCATTCCGTTATTTATTGATTTAAACATACTAAACCCACTGTTTTTATAAGCACAAGACGATGATGTCCCAGAGTGAATTTATTACAAAAGTATGAATGAACATGAATCTGAAAAAACAACCTTAAACAGTTTTTTGATTAGCTAAAGCAAATTTAATTTCGGAATATTATATTTACATGTATCAATCAGATCATCCAAGCTGACTGAAATAAATAGAAATAATGTGACGAAAAAGATCAGACTTACCGCTGCTACTAATGACAGTCCCAACAGTAACGCCATTTTTGCTACAAAAGTGGAATGAACCAAATATGACGTTTATTGTAATCAAGAAGAATTATATGCAAATTATGATACCAAAAATAACCCAGAGGTAACACGTGGAATGTCGATGTTGACAGTGCATTCAAAGTCATATATATCTTCGGAATGGACCTTTTTCTGTCAATCATTGCCGGAATTTTCCTCGGATATTTCCGTTAAACACGCATAAAAATGGTGCCATATGTTGTTGTTTTTCGACCAAAGGTAATTTATTGATTTGTGCTGTTATATCCTATGAGGAAATTATCTTTTTTTTCTTTCCGAATAAGACAAAGATGCTCTCCATATCTTTAGAGTCGGCCTGCCTTCGTCTGCCATTGTTAATTACGAATTTAGGGCCATGGACGAAAGTAAACGCGAGTCACGGGATAATACGAACGCTTACGTCACTGATCGGAACATTTCGGGATTCGACCTAAATAATTTAAAATCTTTTATGACTCCCAGTTGCTAAAAGATTTTTATAAATTGTATTGAGATTTTTTATCGGCTCATTTGAAATAATGTTAAAAACTATGGACTAACAGCCATTATATGTATCATATAATATATTTGAAACGTTACTTGCAACAAATTTGATGATGAAATTCCAAACCATATATAACTTTAAGAAAAGTTGATTTTATACGTATATCTATCTTGACAAACCTTTTTATATGCACTATAAACAGCGACATTCCTTAGCCTCATGTTACATCTGGGTTATTGTTAGGCATTAGTATACGTGTATCAGTTTTGTAAATGACAGAACGAAGATATTTTGTTGGTAATCAAAGTATCCAAATATTAGATATATATTGAACGCAAATAAAGCCATTCGAAATGAGCTGCCCATTTCTCCATACTAAGAACAAACGATTTTGCAAAATAAATATTAGGTATATACAGTCTTCTTTTAAAATACAAATCAGAACTTGTACAACATGTAAACAACATGTATGATTCTGCACACGCACATAAATGATTATAAATATGATATTAAAAACAAAACAAAAACGACAACACCTGAATTGAAATATTACCTTATATTTCCGTCTTTTATTAGCAGGATCCCTTCACAAACAGCCCAGCCGCCGATGCTTTGTGCGCGATTGCTATTATTGGGAATGTTTATTTTGCCTCAGTCAAGGTTGACGGCAGGTTCGTTTAAATTAATAGTGAGTCTGCTCATCTGGGCACCAACCAAGTCATGCGTGACACAAGAGGTATGTTGTTTCTGGTTTGCAACACTGACAGTTCTAATTCGCATTAACTTGTGCATGTGCCATTGTCTAGTGATAGTTAAATTTCAATTTATGTTCTTATTCACATTAACTTGTGTATATGCCATTGTCTAGTGATAGTTAAATTTCAATTTATGTCCTAATTCACATTAACTTGTGTATATGCCGTTGTCTAGTGATAGTTAAATTTCAATTTATGTCCTAATTCACATTAACTTGTGTATATGCCATTGTCTAGTGATAGTTAAATTTCAATTTATGCTCTTATTCACATTAACTTGTGTATGTGCCGTTGTCTAGTGATAGTTAAATTTCAATTTATGTTCTTATTCACATTAACTTGTGTATATGCCATTGTCTAGTGATAGTTAAATTTCAATTTATGTTCTTATTCACATTAACTTGTGTATGTGCCGTTGTCTAGTGATAGTTAAATTTCAATTTATGTTCTTATTCACATTAACTTGTGTATATGCCATTGTCTAGTGATAGTTAAATTTCAATTTATGTCCTAATTCACATTAACTTGTGTATATGCCGTTGTCTAGTGATAGTTAAATTTCAATTTATGTCCTAATTCACATTAACTTGTGTATATGCCATTGTCTAGTGATAGTTAAATTTCAATTTATGCTCTTATTCACATTAACTTGTGTATGTGCCGTTGTCTAGTGATAGTTAAATTTCAATTTATGTTCTTATTCACATTAACTTGTGTATATGCCATTGTCTAGTGATAGTTAAATTTCAATTTATGTTCTTATTCACATTAACTTGTGTATGTGCCGTTGTCTAGTGATAGTTAAATTTCAATTTATGTTCTTATTCACATTAACTTGTGTATGTGCCGTTGTCTAGTGATAGTTAAATTTCAATTTATGTTCTTATTCACATTAACTTGTGTATGTGCCGTTGTCTAGTGATAGTTAAATTTCAATTTATGTTCTTATTCACATTAACTTGTGTATGTGTCGGTGTTCAAATGTCAATTTATGTCGTGATTTATATAGGAACAATTTATAATTACATGTATATATAAAATGAATAGTAATCATTAACTGTTTGAGTATTAAAACGACTTCTTAATAAATCGAATTGTTACTATAAGTCTGTGTTTAAGTCGGATTATGTGTTACAACGTGCCTTAAACATGAACATACGAAAAACTTTTACAGATTCCCTCTAAGTGTTTTTAGAACCCTACTCACTTATTTAGCGACGGCAGTGGACAAAATGCCGTGGTTATAACCAAAAGCTACCAAATATTTTAATAAATCTTTGTATTTACCTCATTTAGTTCATGCACAAGACGCACACAAAGAGCAAGCGCTACAGAGGCATGGGCAGACTGAGAAAATTTTGGTGGTGGGGGTTAGGGGAGATCCATTCAACTTTATTGCAGTATTCAGGAATCATGTATCATAATCTACTAATGATGTAGAAGGATAAATGTCTATTGTACTCTTATGTCACTTAAACTCACGTTGATGTTTTGTTATGATACAATGATACAATAATAATAATCCACACTTTTATTGCAATATATGAAGGCTTACAAGTTGAAGTTACCTACATACTGTAAGTTGCATATAAAGATGTAACATTATTACAAGATCAAGTTTTCTACAAAGACAGCACGGCTTCCAAGCAGAAATTATCTGCATACAATTTGAAATAAAAAAAGAAAAAAGAAAAACATGAAATACTGAATATACAAACACAGTTAGGAACCTTAGCGTCGACCTAAGCAGCCAACAGACAAAATTTACTTTAACAGCTTAATATTTTCTAAGCTTACTGTATGTGTTTTCAAACTCCACCCTTTCACCTGGTTGGTGGAGGAGGGATGCATCCCCCACCCTCCCCCTGGATCCATCCCCGTACAGAGGGTTTGTTTTGTGACTGCTATTCAACGCGAAATGTGATTCACTATTCTCATTAGAAATTAACATTGTCAAGGTTAAATCTTATAGCCTTTTCTTTGTCATGAATCTTGTATAACTGGTGAAGATATGTTTGATCTTTCTGCAATATTAAAAATAAAATAGCAATGACCGATTGTGATAAATTTCAGTCAGATTATTCTTACATTTCAAATATGTGTCGTTGGTTTAATGAAAAAACATGTACCTGCATACAATACAATAAATTATTTTATATCCATTTTTTTACCAATCAATACAGTCAATTTGTATCACGTGGTCATCCTGTACGTACATGTAGGTGTATTAGACAGTAAATTGTCCTACTGTATTATGTTTTGAACAGTAATCTTAACGTTTCGGACACAAACAATATACGATAAAAGCCCTTAACGAATAAGAATTCTGATAAAATCGAATGCATGCCCTTTACAGTACAATTTAGGTATAGTATATAAAAATAGTAATATTCATGCGGCTGAAATAAGGGAAGCGCTCGTCAGCGTTCCGATGTAAACATACACAAATCATCTGACAGAACGCTGTCTGAGGAAGACAAAAATACATATAGAATAATCTAATTTTATTTAAATCTCTATTATTAATAAATTCAAGTAAGTTTGAAAAAGTATTTATTGTTTATAAATCGAATTTAATAATTACAAATGTACAATCAGTTGTACAATTCATAACAGAAAAAAAAATCGATATTGAATAAAAAGGTCATTTTACACAAAAGTGTCCAATACGGAAATATAGTTGGACACGTGTCCAGATCGGAAAAACGTAATGGACTCGCCTGACGGCTCCTCCAATATGGGATCTGGTCACTTGTCCAAATATATTTCCGTATTGGACACTTCAGAGTAAAATAACATGTAATTACCAGAGTGGGCTAGCTGATCTGGATCTGCACTTTTAGTCTAGATTTGGTCCAGCAGGATAAAAGTTGGTGTAAACATGGGATATTTTATTGCGTCGGACAGATGCACATCGATTTTCCAGTAGTATGGAATTCAATTCCATTTAAATTCTATTTCAGTCACGTATCCTTGACTGAAACTAATCACAGGCTAAATAAAACATTCAGCCTTTAAGTGAGCTCATGTGTAACTACAAGTTTTTTGTTCTGTGTACTCTTGTAGAAGTTATTTTAATAATTTATTACTTAAAAAAAGGTTCAGTGCCTTTTGTATTTTTGTATGCGGAAGAATGACAAAGGAAAATAAAATTAAAGCTGATATCCGACAGTTCTCCTATATCAAATACATATAACAATATTGAACGACTGCTTTCGGGAATTCGGGCATGTTTTTTATAGAAATTTATACTTTAGTCTTAATAAATACGATTTTGAACACTAAGTGATTTGCTAGATAGAACTAATTGCGAAAACAAATCACTCTTATTCTATAAATAAGGACGCTAGTGTTCTCTGCGAAAAATAGATATCTGTCTCTGAAGCTAAAATAGGAAATACCTGATTACCATGGCGAGTGGGGGTTTATGCTTCGTTGTCCACACAGATCTAGGCCATCAACTAACTGTAGGACATTTTCAGGTACCAATGATTTATTTAGTTATTGGAGAGAAAAAAATAATTTCCGGATACCATCGTTAAGCTGTAAATAATGTAGGTATTGCCTTTCAAACCACGTGCAGCCGATCAAAAAAATGCTTAATATAAATTACTAATTCTATATGCAATTGCTATAAGTAACAAAAAAGATGTAACGCTGCGCTGATGATAGGTGGATAAAATCGGCAAGGAATAAAAAAGGACGCCATTATCAAGACAAAACCCCTGATGTGTAAATTAGATGGTTCCGGTTCTGCAGAATAAAATCAATTAATAAATTTGTAAAGTGGCCTCTCTAGAGTGTTCACATGATTTCTTTTAAGATTTGATCTAGTTATTTTCCTATCTCAAGAACATTGAACTTTTGTAATAGGTAGAAAAGTTACTATTACAAGTTCGTTTTAGATATAGGTATAATTACAAGCTTAAATGGGATAATATAACATATTATTACGTAGTATTTTTTCCAAGAATTAAATTCGTGTAGTATCCCTTTAACGTGTCCCTATAGAGTTCAGCCTCCTGGAAATTGCGCATCTCTTTTCCCGCCTCATGTATTCACGAAGTTGTTGTATATAAAAAGACGTATACAATGGTTTTGATTTATGTGATTTCATGTTTATGTTTTCTTTTTCATAGTTCTAGATTTATACAAGTCTTTATTAGTATGATCAGCATGTGAGCATTCTTTGAACGTGAGAATTCTTTGCTTGCCTTTGTTATATGTGATATCCGACAGTTTGCCTACATTTCATATATGTAACAATATCTGTAAATAAGAACGATTGGAATTCCTGCTAAAAATAGACGTTGACGTCACAGCTGATGACGTGGATGAACTAAAGCATTAGTGGTCACATGATTTCTTAAAAATAGCTACCTGTGCAGCGTGGCTCAGATAGGAAATAAGAGTTTGTAATGACGATTGTTGCGTTATGGCTCACTTTTCCGACAAGTGTAGGACACGAATAAACAGCATTTTACGAGATCTGTTCAGATAACAATAGTTTACTTAGATGTATGATGAAAATATTTTTGGTCCAAACTGTCGGATACCACTTTTAACCAACAGTTTATGCAACACATTTACTACTTAAAATTATTTCAGTTATTGCATTTCCGATTTTGTATTTAGATTTTCTATTAACAACTCTCTGTCTCATTATTAGAGTCATTCTTTTTTCTGAAACATGTCTAATTATTTTGTAACATTGCTAATAATTCCTAATTTCGTTTCATTTGTAATTCTGTCAAGATTAATTGCCATCCTTAGGAACCAATGCCGCATATAGAGAAAGAATATAATTCATATTATTTAAGGTTTAAATTCCATTTTGAGCATGCTTTGTTTTGTTTACAGTCGTATTAAGCAGCCACCCAAGGGACAGTCTAAAACTGGCCGCTTAAGACAAGTTGGCCTTTTAACACACAATATGATTTTATTGATTGTTTACCTATTAATATGAGCATGTATCTTTATAAAAGGCATTACTTAAATAGTAGATTTACTGCAAAGTACTGCTCGAATACATATTTAATACTACAACGTAATTGTTTTTGGAATGTCAACTTATGACTCAGAATATCAGAGGTGCCTCACTAAATCAAAGAAAATAAAAAGTATTTTTACTTACAGTACAAAACATGCCATTTGAAATGTTTAACATGAAATATATACTGAGTGTATTTGGTTGTTTTTCTGTTGTTTTGTTTATTGTTGTTGTTTTGTTTTTGATTGTTGTTGTTGTTTTTTTGTTTTTGTTTTTTCAATAAAGCATTTGCCCTGATTATTCCCTCTTTTATTGTTTGTTATGAACAATCCAATCACAAGAGTTTGCCGTAAAAAAACAACCAAAGGTTTGACCCACCAGAAATGCAGTTAGTCTGCAAATAATATTGTGACTGTAATGACTATATCTAACCATTTTAACTTGAATTTCAAGCACTGATCACTAGAGTGCCTGCGGCGCCTTGATTGTACAACATGCCACCCGAGTTTCTCATTGAACATAAAACATAAAGATTTTGATCCATTTCGACAGCGTTCATTTCCTCGGTCTGTTCTCACATTTTCCCTTGGCAGATAATCACGAAAAGCATTCACTGCTACAGAGGTTACACCTATTTATTTATTTTGCATTTTTGTTTGTTTGTTTGTTTGTTTGCTTGCTTGTTATATTTTCCCTTAATGATACCAAATCATCATCAGACACATTGACATACTGTCGATTTCTTTTACCAGACGCAATGTTGTCGCAGTAGTGCGCGTAAAAAGAACACGACCGTCAATATAATGTTCTCGGTGTTTACATGAAAACATTTTCGAGTCAAAATTATTTTATATTGACTCACAAATGACCAGCGTTTGACATATCAAAATACTTTAAATTCAAAGCCTAGGTGATAAAAATATGTAATGGGTGTATTGAATAAAAAGAAACGGGGTCATTCGTATAATAACTGCCATTTTCTGGTAGTTATACATGTAAACTTTAAAATAATAATAAGAAGAATAAGAAGAAGGTGAGAAAAAGAAGAAGGAGCAGATGAAGATGGCGAGGAAAAGAAGAAGCTAAGGAATGAAAGACTTTTGTGTTTATAGTTTAAAATACTTCATGTCTACAATATTTGGTCAGTAAGTATGTATTGTTTGAAAAAATCACAATGACGTCTATTGTCGTGTACGTGATTTAAGTAAAGTAAGATTTTGTATATAAAAAAGAATATAGTATTTGTCAATGGTACATGTACTTCAGTCAATACAAGAAAAATGGAATAAGACTCGTGTAAAAAACTTGTATTTGTGGCAATAACAATTTGCACAGTGATGTACATTGATCCATAAGGAACTGTAGAACAATACTTTTTTCTAAAAACGCTCACACTAAATTTTCCGTGTTTTCTAATATGGCAGCACTCCTGAACGTTTGCAAATATGTAAAGAGAGCAATTGTTTGTGTTTAACTCTTGACAAAAGCAAGAAAATTTTAGTTTGAGTGTTTTTAGAAAAAAATAACAATGTGTATATATAATTATAAAAAAACACAGGCAATTTCGACATCCGCATTATTATAGGCAAAATGTATAAGCGCCTTTATCATAGACATGAATTATACAAAAATGTTCGGTTTAAACAAAGAACATGTTTCAAACTTTTACATTAGGTAAAACCTTCTTCCGCTTTTACCTGGATCAATCTATGTTTACAGTCATATAAGGTCCACTGAATAATGTTGAACTATACCTTTTAGTTAAAAAACAACAGAAACAGAACAAATCTTTATTCCTTCCAGGTATACAAAGTATGCTACATGAAGAAGTATATACAATAAAGAGACAGTCTACCGAAAACTCTTCAGGATTATTCGACGATGGATTATTAATTGGACTGTTTGTTAATAGACACTTCCTAAAGGGACAAACTGTAAGCTAACATTTATTTTGCATTCTCAAATTTTATCTGATATATTTGTTATTATTTTGTAACGCTATAGATTAAATTGTTTATTAAAATAAAACTTTATTGTACTAGTTTGTTGCTGGCTCGTTTTTTTCTGTTACACCATTTCGTCGTTTAATGAACGTGTCATTTAAAAAAATAATTAAATAGCGACACCGGTCGTAACATATTGTTTATCATCGTTGTAAGCTGTTCTAACAAACTGATGATTGGTTGCTTTAAAATAAAAACACAACAACGCATTAGTTAGCTCCGTTGTGGGGTAATTTTTTCATGTACTTAATACAAGAAAAAGTCTAAATCTTAATTTTCTTATTTTTAAAGTATCGCCTACGCATTTTAACTACATTCTTATCTTAACCAATACAATTAGACATTGAGCAGTTGAGCCAGTAGTTTTCCAAAACTTTTTAAAAGTTGAAATATTCTGTTTTCTTCTTCGATAACTATACACCAAATACCGTCCGAGAAGGGAGATAAGAATGTCAAATTTAAATTGTTAGAGTAGCGTCCCTTTATAAACGAAAAGAGAGAGAGAGAGAGAGAGAGAGAGAGAGAGAGAGAGAGAGAGAGAGAGAGAGAGAGAGAGAGAGAGAGAGAGAGAGAGAGAGAGAGAGGGGGGAGGGGGGGCAGGATGTTATCACAGGACATAATGTGAACGTCTACAGTTTAATTATGTAAATACTATTTGTGTGTGTTATGACCTTGTTTCCGTTTTTATTAAACTTTTTAAACCCCTTGGCCATTCATGTTCACACTTCATTGTCCTTGTCCTTTCCCATATTAAAAACGCACAAAAGCGAAAATAATTTATTGTGTGCAAGTTTTATAAATAGATAAGAACCATGGAGACAATTGGTGTAATTATTTTAATACAATCTTGATTGCCTTGTAATAGTTTAAATCTTCTCACAGGTGTTTTGAAATTAAAACATGATTATGGCAGTGCAACTTCTTCCTTAATTGTGAAATTAACAAAACAGATATATACTGGTTTCTGCGTAGGACAGACGTCAATCTTGCAACAAACTATTAAAACCCTAGTTTAGCTTTAAAATAGGCCAGACGATTTTGACTGAAAACAAAGTTGTCACTTTAACGAATACTTTGCAGGGATGAACTCAAAATTCATCTTAATTTACATTTGAATGTTGATTTTTTTTGCGTGATGGAATTGGGTTAGTTTGGCTGTTGTTGATGTTGATGATGGTAAAGTTGTTGATGGTGTTTGTGGTGGTGATGGTGGTAGTGGTGAAAAAGATA
This sequence comes from Sinonovacula constricta, assembly GCA_007844125.1. Taxonomy (NCBI): domain Eukaryota; kingdom Metazoa; phylum Mollusca; class Bivalvia; order Cardiida; family Solecurtidae; genus Sinonovacula; species Sinonovacula constricta. The sequence goes on from CM017562.1 coordinate 19,115,711, forward strand.
AGGTAAAAAGCAAACGGCATTCAGTTCACTTTAAAGTTTGTCAAGTCAAATTAAACCACTGGCAGGTACACCAGTTTGGGTTAAAAAAATACTCGTATAGAGTTTCAGACTGAAGTTTCTTTGGTGCGTTAAAACAACGCAGTCTGGGTCAACCCGTGCTCAGTCAGCCCTGGAAGCTCAACAGGTAACGCGGCGTCTCCAGATACGGGGGCCCCGGTGTAAAAGGTCAGAATTTATTTACAGTACAGAACAAACCTGGGCTTGAAAGGCAGATATGGCATGAGCTAGATTAAACCCTGGGTATATTTTGGCCAGGGCTTGATTAGACCCCTTCCCCATGGGATGCAACCAGAAAAAAGAATACAGTTGTGAAACCATACATGTAAGCCTAAAAATGCTAAGCTTTTAAAGTAAATTTTGGCTGTTGACTGCTTAGGTGGAAGGTTCCTTACCGTGTATAAATATCTACTATTAACAGTGACAAAGTTGAATGGATCTTGGTTCGTAACGTACACACACACACACACACACACACACACACACACACACACGCACGCACGCACGCACGAACGCACGCACGCACGCACACACACACACACACACACACACACACACACACACACACACACACACACACACACACACACACACACACACACACATACGCACGCACGCACGCACGCACACACACACTCAAACACAAACACACACAGACACACAAACACCAAAATCTTCGGATCAACCCCTGGTGTGTGTTTGTTGAGGGGTGGGGTCTTCTAATTGATCTGCGATGCGCCAGTGGTTCTACTCGGATGTATGTAAGTGACCTTCCCTCGCCAATAAAACTTCCGTCTAAAGTTTGGATCATAGTTGTACTACTTTACTTAAGAAAAACTTGAACGACTGCTTCATTTAAGTATATTGATTTTTCGTTTGTATAAAAGAGGAACCAGTAATATATATATATATATATATATATATATATATATATATATATATATATATATATATATATATATATATATATATATATATATATATATATATATATATATATATTATATATATGTTTACTCTAGTATTAAAATAAAACCCAAGTGCTCGGACTGTGATAAAACACAACAACGACAGCAGCAACAGCAATAACCCCAACTAATGAACGATGGTAGCTGCTTTTACTCTCTCGAGTCGTCAAATTCCTGTAGCTTTGGACAAGAAGGTCAGAGGTGTACCGAATCTTCTACTACATTTTCACACTGACAGCTATAACAAATTTTGAGTAAACAAGTTTTGCAAAAGGTCATTGACTGATTGGCTGCAGTTGACTGTTGTTGCTAGGTTTTCTGTTATTTTATATTCTCGTTTAAACTACTTTCAAGTATAGTTATCCTATAAAACCAAACTATAAAATAAACGGTGCCTATTTTTTACTTTAAAACGTGTTACGAATGATACAATTCGTGACGTTAATTTTTTTTTTGGGCACTGGAGCGTGCAAAAGATTGCAGGTAAACATCTTTCTAAACTGACATTTCATTATTCGTCCGCACTATTACCCGAACATTCAACACTAAATACGCAACGTAAAGAGGAATTAAGAAACATGGGCAAGTATGTATTTGTTCAAGTTATTTTATGCACACTAACATAAATTGTTTCAAATTTTTGTGTAGTCTCTGAATATGTACCGTTGTTTTACTTTACTTGTATATTCAGAAATGTAGTTTGTAACAGCTGTATGTTATTGGCTTATTTGTTTGTGAATACATTTTATATATGAAGATTGCAAAGAATAGGATTGGGATTGGCATTTTTGCCGATACTGTGCAGCGACAATTCTATCATTATAGCACAGGGACACTTATGAGGTGTCCATGGACTGAACCCGGCCGGTCCATTATACAGGCGTAATGCTGTCCCCTTAGCTCCGAGCGTTTGCAGGGAAGCCATTACTACTAACTTTAAAGTCTTTGGTTTGACCCGGCCGGTGTTCGAACCCACGACCTCCCGATCCGCAAGCCGACGCTCTACTGCAAAGAATGAATTCGTGTGGATGCAAATATTTATTAGATTGCGCTGATTTCGTTTTCTTTACTAAGCATTAGCATTAAATTTATTTATTTAAAAATATTAATATTAAAAATAGAACTCATTTTAATGTATGACATGTTTCCATTTTTGAATGTTTCTGCTTTTTTTGTATAAATTGCCCACAGATGGTATATTATTGTTATTAAAGAATGATTATGATAATGCATAGCATGCCATTTATTGTGTTCTTCTCATAATCCCTACAATATCAATCATGCCCAACCTTTGACATTATTTTCAATGTAAAGTGATTGTTTTTCTTAGTATAGTATGTATAATAGATATCCTGCATATTCGGGGCGGCGGTCGCCAACCCTTACCCCACCCCACTGCCCCATCTCCAACGCCTATGAAAAAAATTCCTTGTTGATAAAATAATTTATTGTGTTGTTAAGATAAGATTTTACTGTGGCCGGTGTGCGATCTTCGACTTTGTTGTAATAGAGATTACTCATTTACATACTATATTGTAAAGTGACTTTTGCCTGGCATATCTTTATAACAAATATTGTATTATGAATATGAATGAAGGTGGTCATTGCTTTCATTTGATAGTCAAGTACTCATTATTATTTAAATTTATAAAATAAACTTACCAGCTTAATTCTGCTACGGTATGTTGTAAATATATATGATATACAGTTATGATAGGTTGTAAATATTTAAATAACAGTTTCGTTTCATATATATTCTATTTAAGCAAATAAGTTACACTACTATCACAAGTTCTTCATTTTACATTATCACAATTTTTATTACTGCACAGGTTTTGTTGATTCAGACGTACACTTCAATATTATACAAATAAATACTTATGTTGAGGTCGATATGAAGTTTTGCGGACCTGGGTTGTGTGATATTGACCGAGGACGGAAAGTCCGAGCTGATTACCCGAATGACTATATATAGTGGTCACGTGGTTTTCTGAGTATAAAAATAGATGCAGCGTGGCTCGAATAGGAAATACCTGTTTGCAATGACGATTTGGGATTTATCCTTGACTGTTTACACAGATCTTTGGCACCAGTGAACAGCATTTTGCAAGACCGTTTCCGGTACCATTGACTTATTTCGTTATTTGAGAAATCTTTTTGGACCAAACTGACGGACACCACCTTTAAATAGTTTAAATCGCGTACTTATTTGTGGTAGATTTCTTCTGGCTGAACACAACCGGCGCATGGGAGCATTTAAACTTGTAGACACAACTATGACACATCATGCAGATGTCTTCAATTGCTATGTATTCAGAATAACCGCGGAGCATTTCAATGTAACTTGAATATATGTTAGCGGACAAAATCTACTTTACAAGCTTAGTATTTTTAAGCTTACGAGAATGTTTACACAACTCTTCTCTCTTACCTTGTTGTTGTTGGTGGTGGTGGTGGTGGTGGGGGGGGGGTGCACCCCTTCCCCACTCCTGGATCCATAACTGACCCTCTTTATACAACAAGCTCTTTCTTCTTCTTCATCATGATTATCTTCATCATCATCATCTTCTTCTTCTTCTTCATCTTCTTCTTCTTATTCTTCATCTTCTTCTTCTTCGTCGTCTTCTTCTTCTTCTTCTTCTTCTTCTTCGTCTTCCTCTTCTTTTTCTTCTTCTTCATCGCAATTATAACTATTACATTTGCAGATTTTCATTTGTTTCTCTTTATGTCTATTCTTATATATTCCCTCTCTCTCTCTCTCTCTCTCTCCCTCTCTCTCTCTCCTCTTTCTCTCTCTCTCTCTCTCTCTCTCTCTCTCTCTCTCTCTCTCTCTCTCTCTCTATATATATATATATATATATATATATATATCTTTCTCTTAACTCCTCTTATTTTTTAAACGTACATACCTTATAAATACTGTCTTGTTTCTATCTATCTTCCTCACCCATCCCCCCCTAAAGGTGGTATCCGACACGTAAATACACGTACCAATACCTAACCATTGGTTTGGGGAAATTGGTCATACTTTTTGCATAAATCCATACTTTAGTCGATATAAAGACGATTTTGAGCACTTACTTTATTGTTAAAATTTCGCAAAACAACACCAAATGTTCAGTCTTTCCAACACTTTAAAAGCGCGTTAGTTGTCACTTCTAAAATAGATATTGACGTCAGAGCGGATTACCTTGGTGACATTATAAAAGTACGTGGTCACGTGGTTTTCAAAGTTTAAAAATAGCTATCTCTGCAGCGTGGCTCGGATAGGAAACACCTGTTTGCAATGACAATTGGGGATTTATCCTTGGCTGTACGCACAGATCTTTGGCATCAGTGGACAGCATTTTGCAAGACTTTTTCGGGTAGTAATGACTTAATTGGTCATTTGAGATACTACCTTCAATAGTCCTGTTTACGGTAATTAAATGTATGCAGCTGTAATCTTTACATACACATACCATGACGCAACAAACGTGGCATGAACAATTGTTGCGGTTGGTGAATGCAATGTTTCCTATATAAATTAGCCATTTTATCACCGTTACTGTCTACCGATTTGTACATTATTACTGATGTTAATGAGATTGTTAATGTACTCTGCACTGCATAAACAACGCAATGTGTGACATGATTTGTAATAACTTCGAAGACTAGGCTGTTATATATACCAGGTTTTTGCAAACACAATATCTTTAAAAAGAAAAGCGCCTTAGGTGAAACTTTAAAACATGCAGTGTATTTGCAACTGTGGACGATATTTAGAAAATAAGTTAATTTACCTGTGTTTCTTTACACAGGTAAACAATATGGTTATTTTCACGCACACTTGGGCAAGAGGTGTATGCATTTTACTATTAACACGTTATTTTAACCCTTTTAAAGGTTGTGTCCGACGAATTGCCGGTATCAAATACATTTAACAATATCGAACCGCTGCTTTAGGGGGTTTGGGGGCATTATTTCTTCATAAAATCATACTTAAGTCTCAATAAAAACGATTGTCAACACTAACTATATGATTAGACCGCAACAATCAAGGAAAAGTACTCTGAATGTTCATTCTTTCCAACTCTATCAAAAGCGCGATAGTGATCACCACTAGAAATAGATATCAACGTCAGAGCGGAAAACCCGCATGAAAATATAATGTGATCCTAAAAGTAAGTCTTCGCATGGTTTTCTTAGTTTAAAAATAGCTATCTCTGCAGCGTGGCTCGGATAGGAAATACCTGTTAACAGTGACGGGGCAGGGGGATTTATACTTGATTGCTGACACACCTAGAGCATCGATGAATATCTTTTTGCATAACCTTTTCTGGTATCAATGACTAAATTGGTTATTTGAAAGAAAAAAAATGATTCAATCTTTTGAATGCAACCTTTAAAAGGTTTTGAATTTTTTCAAATATTGAGGGTAGCAATATCGGAGTTACTTATTACCATGGAAGCAAAATATGTAAGGACTGAAGCTTATCTTATATCACATGATCTTATTCAACCAATCAAAAGAAACGTAGCAAACCAGGGATACGTTCGCATCATTTTCGGCCCTTTACATACACTTTCTGAAAAGGATCTCTAAGGTAATAGTATTGAGATACCGAGAATCGCGGTTCGTGTCAATCTTCCTACATCGTTAAGTTGCTCCTGCTTATTTGAAGGATGTTAAGCTATCACTTAGAAAGAAACCGCAATCAGATCGTCAAAATGATCTATTTTAAACAAATGATGTGACTGTTCGTATCAGACTTTTCATTTAAATGCCCGTTTTTGGCTCAAACCTTCAACACACGGATCGGTACAGTAAGGTCCGCGCGGTGTCTAAAAATAGCATTCTTATTTTATATGAAGGACCATTACACTCGCGGTCTGTCTTAGTTCCTTTAATATAGACTGCGTTTGTTTTACCCTATGTTATGAAACTGGACTTAAAATTTAAATACATGCTGTAATATTTCACATAGTTGGTAATTGTTGTACATAGATCTCGGCGATGAAATATATTAACTCAATATGATTCTCTCTCTCTCTCCCTCATCCTCCTCTCTCTCTCTCTCTCTCTCTCTCTCCCCCTCCCTCCCTCCCCCCCTCTCTCTCTCTCTCTCTCTCTCTCTCTCTCTCTCTCTGAAAATCACACACACATATATGGTCTTCTCTTTTTTTCAGTTTATTTTTTCTGGTTATTGCCGCTCTGTGTTTTTTTCGCTTAACCGGAACGTTCACGTATTATATTTCATGTTTGTAAATACAATTCTCCATGTTTTATACACGGTATAACTGGAAGAAATAAAGATGTGTTCTGTTCGGTTCTGTACACACACGCACGCACACCCACATATTGTTTCTTTTTAATATTTTGCTGTATGTGTGCCATTTAGTAACATGTTTTGTCTACAGATGTATCAAGGCCCTTTAGGGGCCGGGGTTAGGAGAAGGAGGTGTCTGCCATCTTGCCGGGCTACTTCCTCACCCCATCCCCATTTTACCTGAAAATTCTATTTCGGAAAGTAAAAAAGTTGAGGTGATCAGAATGTCTGAGCCCTCGGCAGAACTGAACAGTCCCATGGAAGACTCCCTGTAAAAATGTTATAGTGTAAAAACGTTAGCTAGAACATTATGTGTTGGAATTGTGTTTATTTTTCTCAGACTCTGTAGAAACAAGAAATTAATTAAATACTTTTTACATTGTGAAAACATATCGCATGAAAGCTGCTCTTCAACTTTGAAGAAAATAACAATTATGTACTTGTAAGTTTCGTCTCAATATATTTTGGAAACTATTCTTGTGAAGCAATACACTCACAATATTCCGAGTGTTGTGTTTTGTGAATTCTGAAGTTTTCTAAATATTCTATATACGTTTGTTTCATCTACATCCGAAAACCTAGTAAGAAAAGTTATGCGTTGTCCCATCGACATACTAGTCAACTGTGAAGCCCCTTTCCCACCCTCCTCCCGCCCCGACCCCCAAATGAGAAATCCCATCAGTTACCGCCTTTAAGCGAAAATTTTTATTGGAAGAATTTCTAAAAAATACGTTTAAACTTGACTGCCGAACAGTACATCGTGACTAAGATATAAACACATTGATAATATCAGTGGTAAAATTTTTAAAAAAAAATCCAGTGCAAGATTATCATTCAAATTTTCTTTATTTATATAAAATGAACCAACTAGCAGACACAACCCTTTAACGTTGCTGATAATGAACTCAGCCTCTACAATTCTCCAAAATATACCTAACATGTGTTAAATATGTGCAGGAGACAAAAGAAAGGCTACCTAACTGTTCCAGTCGGTTCTTGCATTTAACAAATTACACATGTACCTCAGAGATTCGTTGTGCATTTTTAGCAGCAAGTCTTTTTTTATAATGAAACCCCATGATGGAACAGGCGTTCGTTTTAAAACCCAGCAGGTTATTGCAGCTGATGTATGAATGGAATAAAATGGGTTAGCATGGAATTTCGCAGTTGCGTGCACATCTAATAACGAAGGTCATACGGCTAAAAGATTTATTAAAAATAATGATAGAAAACACAGTGCATATATATTTCCTAAAATCTTTTGAATTATAATGTATATTTTTCGCATCTGTAACAGTCATGTTTACAAATTGATAGTTTTCTCACACGCTAAATGTTTTCCTTCTATTAGAACGTTCCTGGCATAGTTCGTCAAATTTCCTTTTTTCATATTTGTCTTACTTTTGTAAAAACAAACAAAAACAAAATGTAAAAAATGTTAACTATTAAATAAAATACTACCTTAGACCACAAGATTGTATATAAACATGTCATTCAAAAGATTATGTTGGTTTAAAGTTAGGAAAATCAAACGCATCGCTGCACTTGTCAAATTAAATTAAGCCGATATATTGGCTTAATGACAAAATATAATTAGTTGTTTCAATTTTGATATTCGTTTGATTATTTTTCATCATTTGCTTTGCCATGTTTGTCACACAAACATTATGCATGTTTCTCCTATTTTTAATTATAACTAATACTGTCGGTCGGTATAACGATACTGTCGGTTGTTGATTCTCTTGACAAATGTGACAAATCTGAAAAAATAAATTAAAAATGGATCTTTGAGCTGTCTCACTGGTATCTGCAGTGCCTGCTATTTATTCCCTTGTGATACATTTTTTATTCTTGCATAATTTTCAGATTATTATATTGCTTATTAATGAATGAAGAATAATAAAGATTAAACGATCATAAAACATTTGTAACAACAAACGAACTACTGTCATTTTACTTCTTCTAGTATATCGAAACCCCGTGCTTGGGCCATCGTTACCATCCTCGTTGTTGCAACAATTGTTGCTCTGGCTGTTGGATTGGGAGTGGGGCTTGGAACAAAGAAGAAGGAGGAGAAAGTGTTGATAATTCGGGAAGACTGTCCACCGGCCCCAACGTCATCCCGACTGACGAAGGATTCCCCATTGTACGTGACGCCAAGTGAAACGCCGGAAGGTCGATATAGATTCGCATCGGTGTCCACAAAAGCACAGCCATGCGTAACGTATGGAACGTAAGTGTCATGGCGGGGGGGAAGGGGGGGGGGGGGGGGGGGTCAAAACCGACAAGATGTCAGAAATTAACAAATTTGCATTATTATATCTATAAGCAACCATAGCAACATAGGTATTTCATTTCAACAAACATAGCCTAGTTAACTAGATCATTCTGTTTCTGTCCAATATGTAGAGCTGTAAGACACTGAACTGAATAAAGATTTACCGTTCTTCGTTTAAGTTGAAGCTTGTGTTAACTGGCCTCGTTTTGAAATTGAAATGAACATTGGTCACGTGATCCGTCGGCTTCAATCTGAGAGCGCTAGTTTAAAAGTAGGGTTTCAAGAATTCTTCATATGCTCTTCCTGAAGGTGCGCTTATATGAGAAACCCGTTGTGTTTTTGTAAATAAAGGTGTTCTGATATCATCTATTATCTATATAATCAGTTTTTTTTATTATAAATGAAGGAAAAAACCTCTCTCAAAGTCACTTTGTATTAAAATAAGCATTTGTGATATAAATTATGTAATAATAATTCATCAGTGATATATATTTTGTTTTAAGTTAAATCCTCTATGATGATTTTTTTTTCAAAAAAGGTCCTGATATATATTTTTGTGTGATCTCCTAACTGAGATCATTTTTTTAATCTTCTAGATTAACATACAGTCAACTTTCGTTATGTCAAAATCGGTTATCTCAAATTTCCGGTTATGTCAAACTGTTTTCTACGGTCCCGTTTTCCCTATAGTTTCTATATCGACTCCGCTTAATTCAAATTCGGATGTGTCAAATTATCGGATATATCAAACTAAATTCTTTGTCCCCACACGTTGGTCTATCTCAAACTTCAAATTGCTATAAGATGCAAAACGGCAACAATAGTGATTTTCACACCTACCGTGAAACTCGCGAAGATTTGGGCGCGAAATTTATCGCCAATTATCGGCAATCAGGATGTCACGTAATTTAGAGAAGAGGTTCGATTATTATTTAATGAACAACAATTTCGTTAATCAATTAACGCTGATTAAAGTGTTTCAGTTTGTACTTGTTGTTGTAACAGTTTTTGAGAACTTGTTAACACAGCCTTCTCAACTTGTAAATAAAATGAGAGGTCGCGTTAGTGACTTTTTCATTCTTCCACTACCTACCCACAATACACGTACTGATTATTGAATAAAAAATAAGATTGGTTATGGCAACAGACCAGACACGCGAAAGTGTCGAGCAATCTGATGAAGGACCCGGTCTTAGTACTGGGGGGATAGTCAGATCGACATTAAACTTTCTTGCAGCTGATATTAAATTACATTGTAAAAAGTCTAATAACACTTTAAACATGCAAAACACACAAACTTGCAGAAACTTAGTTTACAGTGGCAGATATAACAAGGAATTTCAGTCATTACCAGTCATCGTGTAGCAGGTAACAAACTATCCTTAAATTCGGATGACTTAAACTTCGGATATCTCAATCTATTTTCTACGGTCCCTTGAAATTTGAGATAACGAGAGTTGACTGTATTTACAATAATTATAGATATTATACTACTTTAATATTCTTTGACTGTTAAGCCATTTAACTCCTTCACAACCCGGTATATCTGTGATAAACATCTGTACCACTTTAGTCACCTTAAGTACTGGAGCTGGCCACATACCATAAGGGAAAAGGGGAGGGAAACAAAACCAAGTTTCATAGACAAAGGATAAAAGATTACATTTTAAGCGGAGTAAACAATATAGAAAGAAATATTACTGAAATGGGGCAATGGTGATTTTGATGACAGCGATGATGACGATGAGAGCGATGATGATGATGCTGCTGATGATAATGATGATGATGGTGATGACGTTGTTGATGAGGAAGAGAAGGAGAAGGATGGCGCTGCTGCTGCTGCAGCTGATAATGATGATGATGATGATGATGGTGATGCAAATGATGATTTTGTTGTTGATGATGATAACGGTGGTGATTAAGATGATGAGGAGGAGAAGGAAAAGGCTGCTGCTGCTGCTGCTGTTGCTGCTGCTGCTGCTGCTGTTGATGATGATGATGATGATGAAGACGACGATGATGATGGTGATGAAGATGATGATGTTGTTATTGATGATGATTACGATGAGGAGGAGGAGGAGGACGACGACGATGATGATTATGATGGTTTCTTTACAGAGAAACAATGGCTGTACATGGAGGCTCGGCAGTGGATGCCGCGATCGTGTCTATTCTTTGCACCAGTGTATATCTTCCGCAGAGTTGCGGAATTGGCGGAGGATTTTTCATGACATTTTACAAAAAGTAAGTTGCCAAGTATACACAATAAACATTTTACAAACAGTGAGTTAGCTTTATAAGATACATGCAATCCGTATACAACACAAACGGTAAGTTAATTGACACATGCAAATGAAGAGTTTACACGCAAACAAAATTTAGTCATTTTAAAAAACGACATGTAAGCAGAAAAAAACAAATTCGTTACATTTAACAAGCGTTTGGGGAGTAGCTTTATACATTTGTAAAAATGATAGTGATTAATCATGGGTGTGAATAAAATGTATTGGTGTGTTTTCTTCTAACTGTTTTAAGGCTCCAATGAACGCACTCTGCCATATTATATATCCACAATAAAAGAACAAACCGCACTGAAATTTAAATGGATTTGTGTGATGTTACGATAATGCATTAATAAGATGTTTTTGAACAAACATAAATAATAAGTCAAGTTTGTTGTTTCAATACATGTATGCCAATTCAAATGCCAATTGATGTTTTTTATGATGTTGTTTTTGTAATATTACATGAAACAGACACAATTACAGTCATATTGACGACGTCCAGCAATTTATTGATGGAGGAAGACCTCAGACTGATGTCTGGGTAGAAGTTCAGCGCACTGCAAGTTGTATCAAATGGATAAAAGCATTAGGTTAAGTCAATATATATCAAAATGTGTAACTCTTTTTGGATATTCAAGTGAATAGTACTTGTTTATGTTTTAAACTTAAAAAGAATGTGTCGATGCTTTCCAAAATAATGTGATTATGTTCAAGTACATATTCATTACAGGTCAGAAAATAAAGCGTACGCAATAATGGCTCGAGAAATGGCACCTGGTCATTCCTCTCAAGATATGTATACCAACGTTTCCTCTGTCGAAGATACGGACAAGCAGCGTGTATGCAATAAGTTATTATCCCAGTAAATGGGATATTAAGATAAATATTTAACACCTAAATACAAGTGTGTGTGCGTACGTGCGTGTGTGCGTGTGTGCGTGTGTGGGTGTGCGTGTGTGTGCTTAGGTCAATGCGTGCGTGCGTGTATGTGCGCGTGTGTGTGTATTTTGCGTGTGTGTGCGTGCGTGTGTCGTGCATGCGTGTGTGTGTGTTTGTCAATGACCAACACATTGTATACAGCTTAATTATGCTACAACATGTAATAGTACATTCTTATTCTCGTAACATTCTATATTTTAAATTGACAAACGAAAATAACTTTTGAATAGCTTATAATTGTGCTATAAAATTCAAAACAAATATTTCATCATGAAACAATTTTTAGAATGTTAACATTACTATCGTTACGCTGTTTTATATTAATTTTAGCAGTTAAACATGCTTCAAGATTTTCAAACGCGATGAGGGTCTACTTACTAAACGTACATACAAACACTGACATATATAGTTACACGACATTGTCAACAGTATATTATTGTTAGATAATTCCCGAAACACCAGACCTGGTAGTGTTATCGGTAGAGAGTTGGCTCCAGGAGGCCCCGGTTTCGATCCCGGACCGCGACATACCAAAAAATTTAAAATGGCAGTGGTATAGCTCCCTTGCTCAAGCAAATATAAGGGTAGTTCCACGACTAGTTAGCAAGGAGTCAGGATAATGTGACTGGGTGTGGTATCATGTCAGGTGTTCACAGCATGCTATACACAGTGAAGGCAGCACTATATCTGCTTTAAGTGGACACCGTCTCCAGATAACTGAAATACTGTTGGTGGGACGATAAACCCAATTAACAAACAAACAATTTCCGAGACTGATTATAATGGTCGAACCATATACTGGATATCAGTGGTACCCAGTTTCAACCTTAAAATGTCGACATTTTGTGCCTTACGATACCGGTATAAGATAAAATGATCCTTAGAGTAAAACCTATAAAATATTAGTATTGTTTACAAATACAAAACAGGGTAATTACAATATTTAGGTTTCGTCCTTGAATCTAAACCTGTTTACACTCCTGCTGTCAATTTAGTACAAGTTTACATTTCATGACCTTGTAAAGTTCAGTGCATTCGTACGTTGAGCATAACAGGATACGTACATAGTTTAAACTTGATGTTTGCAGGGTGCAGTATAAACAAAAAACGCTTTAAAGCTGTGTCATTTGAGTAATTTGATTCGAAAGGCTCTTCAAATGCTATATTTAAGCCACATTGTCACAGTTTTGCGTGGGCACATGAAACAAAATACCACGCGATCCGCACTTCATATGTATTAAGGTTACTGGATAGTGACGACTTTGGAGCGTCTGCGCAGATTTGTTGAGATTTGAACTATCCCGCATTCACGGCGTTGTGCTGCACCTTAAATTTCTGCATGGGGTATCCTATAGTGGCTCTGCCACTTTTCTTGTTTGTAGATTTGCATGAATCTGGTTTTGGGAAGAACTGTATCATATAATGATTATTGTTATTTTCTATGTACTGTATTGAGACTTTTGCAACTAAATCCAAAACGTATGCCAGTTTGTGTGTTTAGTTTGTTGCAAAAATATATTTATATATTTTTTATATTTGACCAGCTTTCATCCTGATTTTTACAAAAGAAAATCTACCTTTTTGTTGTTGTTTTATTCAGCAAAATGTGTTCTACCTATATGTTAAGTGTTCAGACCGGTGCATTAAAAGAAAAATATGAGTGATATTTTACATGTTTTTTTTTTAATTGTATTTTTTACATATTATAAGCTCGAATTCTTAAATTTTACAAGGTAAAATCTACCTTTTTTGTTTTGTATATGTACAACAAAGTGATTTCTATCTATGTGTAAAGTTTAAAGACTACTGCATCTCAAATAAAAAATAGGTGATATTTTAGGCATATTTTTAATTAAAAATATTATTTTTTTAATATTTGACAAGTCATAGCACTTCAGTTTGCATGGTAACACATACATTTTTTGTATTTACTTTAACCATGATAAAAAATAAGAATATATGACAAAGTCCTATGAGTATTGCAACATATACCAAACTCCGAAAAGGCACATAACAAAGGTATTTCACATGCAAGCCAAGCGAAAAGTAAGAACAAATTTGTGATTAGTCATTTAAGGAAAAGAGCAAACCCGAAAAATGTTCTATCTATATGTAAAGTTTAAAGAACTCTGCATCTAAATTAAGTATTTTCTGATAGTTTTTCAATATTTTTTAAGTTTAATTAATTATTTCATTTTTATTTATTATGAGATATTTTTGTAATTATCACTTCAGGGATAGCCTTGTTTGGTTTTAAATGAAAGCTTTGATTGTGCTGAATGTTAGAAACTGCCATATAGGCTTATTTACCCTTTTTTCACAAAAATATAGTTGATATAATATAATAACGTTAATGTCTAAAAATGGCAACATAGCTTGTTTACATCAACCATACACATGAGGCAGTAAAATTATTCAATGGTAACCCACTGATTTTTTTTTTTTATAATCTACAGCTCATATATAATCTATACTAAACTTTTCAGAGTGATTGCAACAAGTTTGTCACTATCCAGTAACCTTAATATTACTGTGTCACATTGTGGAGTTTGCTTTTTAAAACACTATTTGAAAATAATGACACATGTGAAGTGCTTTAAATGCTGACTTATATTTTGTAACCTATGACGAAATGGGTAACGTGTATGTGCATGTATATTCGTCTTTTATGCTGGTTTAAAACTATTCCGGAGCGCTCGTGGTCGAGCGGTTAGAGTCGCTGACTTGAAACTCCTCAACCCCTCACCGCGTGGGTTCGAGTCCCGGTTTGGGCGAGGTTTTCCAGCTAACTTGCGGTGCGCCGGTGGTTCTACCTAGATATAAATCTGGGGTCTTCCTCCACTAATAATTAGCTGAACGTCGCCAATAAGACCATGATTTTGTCGGTGCGATGTAACAAAAAGAAAATATTATGGCTTAAATTACATTGGGAGTTAACTCTTTTACTCGACACAAATAAAACATGAATGAACATAATAAATAAAGATAGTTGATTTATAATCAATTGTAACCCTTTTTACCCTTAACATGATATTCCTGACACTTCGTAAAAAAATTATGCAAGACATTAATATTATCTCAAGACTGTGCTTTTAAATTTAAAACAAAAATAAGTCCCTTCCATGCACAGCGTCAATGGCATATACTGCAAGCTCTTACACAATTCATTTAAGGATAGCGTTTTAAAATATGTATACATACTGTCCCTCCAAGATTTTAAAATGCCAAAATATGCTTTTCACCCTTAAGCAATAGCAACCATGTCTACATCGGAAGGTGGATGTTGTCTTTAATAAGGAAACATGACAAAGCTTTGGGTAATTCTACTAATGTTTAAAGTATTTCTTAGATTTGTTTACAAAATGTTAAATTACACAATTTACTTCCAACAGCCTGTGTTGCTTACCGGTTTGAACACAAACTGAAAGTTAAGTAAACATTGGTGTTAACATGAACTCAGCGCTAATAATCTCTAAAAATACCCGGTATTCCCTCTTTTCAGGTGGTATGTCGATCGGAATTCCAGGGGAAGTCAAGGGTCTGTGGGAAGCACATCAGCTGGGAGGCAAACTTCCCTGGAAGGACCTGTATAAGCCAGCCATTCAGATGGCCACAGACGGCTTTAAAGTTGGTCGACTGTTAAAACAGGACATTGACAATAACAAAGTTTACTACGACCGCTACCAGAATCTCAAGTAACGTCATTTAATCAGCTTTTATAAGATGATTCTCCACGTTTTCCATTTAAAACACCCATTACATAATTTGTTTTATTAAATATCTAACGTTATTAGTCCTATAAAAACACATGTCATGTGCAATAACACGACGGCCTGCTTTAATACAGTGCCAATATCAATATCATTTTTTTTGGCCCCAGGTCGGAAAGTGATATTGATATAAAGCCCGCAATTGTAGTTATTTGATTGGCTAATAAGGCAGGGCCAAAAAAATGATATAGATTTCAGCAAGAAGCTATGGAAAATAGCAGTCATTTTGTTTTAACTCTATGTGTAGACGCATACAGGTTGCATAAATTTATTAAACAAAATATTCCCAGTGTTTTCAAACATGTATGGCATGAATTGGTAGTGTTAAACCGAATGTGTTATTTTACAACGTGTAGAATTCACAAAAAAACCACAAACAGGCATTTTCTAACTTGGATTAATTTGAAAACTAGTATTAAATGTAAAATTTTATAGTACATGTAGTTATTTAACAAAATTGTCGATAGATAAGTATAATATTAAACTAGTGTAATACAGCTTTTTTTGACTGATGACGTCATCGACGTCATCATAATGCAGATTGTTTCATACCAATATTGAGAGTTAATAATAGTATATATTTAGACTGCAATATTATTCTGTACTGTAAAATCTTATCTTATGTGCAATCATACAATGACTATTAACAGAACAAATACCAGTGATATATTATTTCTAACATTTATTATGTAATATTTACCTTTAATCTTTTGTAATAAATGTCCGTATTTTTTGCAATCATGTGATGACCACTATATGTGAAAATATCTGTGATACATTATTTATAATGTTTAGATTAGAGAACCTACCTTTTAAATTTTTATTTATTTATTGCTGCAAATCATACTGCTTTCAATCATGTAATGACTACTAAAATATATAATAATCTTAAGGAATGTGTTATGAATATCAATACCTTTGATTTCGTTGCTTGTAAGACTTTCGTTATGCTTTGCCAGAACACGCCATCATGAACAGGACCACAATGGAAATAAGAGGATATGTATCCACTTTTTTGTGTCATCCTTAGTAATGACAACATGTAATTTGGTCTTTTTAAAATTATTACTAGCAAATTTTTACCTTAACATTTTTACATCATATTTACTTATTTAATTATTTATGTTATAATTTTAGCTATTTATGCTTTATAGAATGACTTTTGTCACAATTTGTGTTTTATAGCATGTCATGTATGTCTTACTGAAATAAACTATAATATTTCACCAAGTATTGTTTTTAAAATTTCTGTGAAATCTTAAATTGGTGACCAAAATCATGTGATACAAAGAATCTGACACTCGTCATTTAATACAAACATTTATAAAACTCATCCAGGAAACATGAAAATAATAAGCTCATCATAAATAAATAAAACAAAAATAAAGGCGCATATTATTATTATGGTTGATCATTGATCATGGGAATGTAACTTCAATATTGTTTTCATGATATAGTATTAATTATGTTTTATTGTTTTCTTCAGAGATATGCTTACGAATGCTGACACTGGAGAACTTTACAAGGAAGGAGAAACTATGCGCTTGCCTAAGTTGGCTGAAACTCTTCGGAAGATCGCCGACGATCCGTTTACATTCTACAACGGGACTCTTGCCGACGATATCGTGGCCGATATAGCGGAAGGAAGTACGGGCATGTTTTTTGTTGCAATCTTATGACGTGATTACACGTTTTAAAGCTTGAGTTTGAGGCAATCCCTAAGGTCCTGATAGGTCAGGTTTAAAATTCATTTAAATAGATCCAATCAGTCATTGAAAATCAGACATGGGCCCCACATCGACTTTCCATACTCCACCCACTCCCAAACCCCGATGAGTTTAGGAATGGAGGGAGTACCTGCACTTTAGACTGCGTTTTCATCTCTCAACATTTTGGAAACATGACCCGACCCCCACTATTGGGTTTTTGTGCATTGTTTTAGACAAAAATTAAGAAAAAATCAAACCGCATAATATATATCAGAAAAAACAAAACAAAAATCAAATATTTTGTTTATTCTTCACTAGTTTACAATTCAAAATCTATCTCTCGTGTGGCTGAAGTTGTCAATTTTGTCATTTATATGACCAGGGGTGAGGACAACAATTTGTTCAATGTTCGAATTAAAATTTTCTCCTTAAAATTGGGGAAAATCATAGGTTTGGTGGAAGACGACCTAATACCAGTCTACAAAGCGGGCCAAAAACATGGACTGATTTGTTGGTACGGGGATTATAGACTATATACAACAATAAGAACTGGTCATAAACTAATAGACGGTGTACAAAAACAGGATTAAACAATAAAACAGAAACAAACTAATCGCGGCATTTAAAGAAAAAAAAATGTTGACATTGATTTATTTTAGATAATAATTTATTTAAGATGGAAACATTACGCTAGATGACCTTCATCGTTACACGGCAGCCATCAAGAATCCATTGAGCTTCAAATTCCAGAACAACGACACCATGTTTTCTCCGCCACCACCGTCTAGTGGCGGGGTGCTGCTCCTTATCCTCAACATCCTCGACGGTAAGCGTCCGGTTCAATAGCTCTACCCACTGAGTGATATTGTTTTGTATATTAAGCATCGACAAACCAGATCAACACATTATCCGAAACTGCTTTTCGTAGCTAAAATCTCGACAGTGCGATTCAACTGTCATTACACAAAATGTGTGTAGGTTATTTGTATTTTATGCATATACAATCATTTCACGATAAAATGACTTAGCTGCTTTTAATCGATATCGTACGGTTCAACTGTTTAACACTTTATGTATGTATGTCTTTTATATATTGTGCATCATTAACGATAAGCGTGCGGTTCAACAATTGTCATTACATTCTATGTATGTATGCCTTTTGTATAGTATGCATCATTAACGATAAGCTTGCGGTTTAACTGTCATACACACTGTGTATGTATGTTTTTTGTATATTATGCATTCTTGAATCTAGGACTACGATTCAACTGTTATATACACCATTTGTCTATGATTGTTTCATATTGTTCATCTGCGACCCAGATTACGTCATACTTTGAGGCTTCTCGACACCTCTTTTACATCAATCACCATGACAATAGTGCGATTACACTGAATATCATTACGGCAAACGGCGTGTCTTCCCAGTCTCACCATAATGGATGCAAAAAATTGAGAATTCATGTTTCGTTATATATTAAAGGTGGTATCCGACAGTTTGCCTAAATATACGTTCCCATATCTAACCATTGCTTTGGGGAATTTGGTAATACTTTTTGCATGGACCAATACTTTAGTCGATATTTGACGAGTTTGAACACTAACGTTTTTGTTAGACTGTACAAAAAGAATAGTCTTAATGTTCAGTCTTTCCAACTCTAAAACAAGCGCGATAGTGGTCTCTTTTAAAAATAAATAACGACGTCAGAGCAGTTTACCCGGAAGACTATATAAAAGTACGTTGTCACGTGGTTTTCTAGGTTTAAAAATAGCAATCTCTGCAGATTGCCTCGGATAGGAAAAATCTGTTTGCAGTTACGAGTGGGGATTTTTTTATTGTCCTATTTAAACCGATCTTTGGCATTAATGAACAGCATTTTGCAAGACCATTTCCGGTACCAGCGTCTTATTTGGTTATCAGAGAAAAAAACGTTTTGGACCAAACTGTCTTATACCACCTATAAGATATGACCACAAACTGTCCTGTATTTTTTGCAATATTGATATATGATTGAGTTGAATATCAAATATGCAAGATAGAACTGTATAAAAATCATATGCACATCGTGCTTTATCGTCATGGAGAAATCTGATAGATTGCCTACGATACAAATGGTGTTCTTATTTTTGTATGATGCTTTAAGATGTACATGAATGCTGCATGTAATTAGGTAATAGCGTAATACTTCCTGTTCTTTCAACTCACGTCTTTCTTGAAATGCTGTGACTTATTTGCTTAGTATATTTTTCATTTGTTTAAGCTGTTGTATTATGTACAAATCTGAATAAATATATGTTCTATTCTGTTCAGTTTTGTTCTTAAATATGTCTATAAAAATCTTGACTTGGACAGTGTTGCTAAACACAGCTAATGTTTATAATGAATAACAGACAGATACGCTCCTTGTGCTTGCCCCGGAGATTTTATTATGAATTACCTGTGGTAATACATGATGTGTATTATATATTATTAAAAATGATTTACAGTTGCAAACAGTAACATTTGTAATTATTGGATTATATGTGCCAATAGATGATGTTTATAATGAATGTTCCAATTGGCTGCGTTTACTTTACTAACAAATGATGAATATTATGTATTATTAAACTGACTTATAGTTGCTGAGATATAAATTGTTTTGAATTCCATGCGCCGCACATGATATTAATCATGAATGTTAACAATGGATTGTATGTGCCATTAGCTGATGGTTATAATGACTGTTTCCAATGGATTGCATGTACTAACAAATGCTGTGTATTATTAATTAATTAACTGATTTACTGCTGCTAAAATATGTATTGTATTGAACGCCTTACATGATGTTTATCATGCATGTTTACAATGGCTAAATTTGCTTATACATTTTGTTTAAAACGAATTATTAAAACGTGTTTAGATTATTCTTAACAAATGTTTCTAATGGGTTGCATCCGTGAAGAAATAAAACGTCCATAAATAATGCTTATGATAGCATACATGTGCTATCAATATGATTTGTTAACAATGGGTTAATGTGCTAACACAAATGAATGTCCCTAATGGAACATATGTGCCAACTCACGATGTTAATAATTAATGTTTTTAACACGGCTATCGTGTGCTTAGTCTCATTTTATATTTTAAGTGTTTTGCTAATGATTTGCATGAACAAAAACGTAAGACGTTTATTATGAATGTTAATGATGGTTTACATGTGTTACCGTTATGATTATATTGAATGTTAAAATAGATTGCATGTGCTACCGTTATGATCATATTGAATGTTATAACAGATTGCATGTGCTACCGTAGTGATTATATTTAATGTTATAACAGATTGCATGTGCTACCATTATGATCATATTGAATGTTATAACAGATTGTATGTGCTAACATTACGATTATATTGAATGTTATAATAGATTGCATGTGCTTCCACAGGATACAACATGTCTGCCAGTGATTTCAACTCCGTCGACAAAGCCTCTTTGGCGTACCATAGAATCATTGAGGCTTTCAAACATGGTTTCGCTGTAAGGTCAAATATTGGTGATGCCGATGAGGAGGATGAAGATTTTAAAGCGGAGATTGATCAAGTAAGTCATAAGATAATTACAGTTCATTTAATGTAATATACTAATTAAGCAAGTATTTATCCAGGTAATGATCTCACCACGGGATTCATGTTAGTTTGATACAGAAAGTTTGAACTGTAAATAAGACGTATGGCCTAAAGTGTCATAATCAGGTGGCTTGGCCTTATATCACTGTCGTTTTTTTGTAATTTCACTTAGTGATTGAAGAGTAAAAAACAACATATTTTCATAAAAATTATTTAATTAATTATGCATGCATAAAGAATTGGCTCAGTATGGAGTATTGTATTACATATTTTGTAATATTCTGTTACATTATTTTCAAATTAAGAATTATTTTTTTTTAAAAAAGTGAGTTTCTCGTATATTTTGGACGCAATTTTTCAGCTTGTAACAAACATGACCTCCAAGATATATGCAGCGAGCATCCGCAAGAAGATTACAGACATGGCGCATTCTCTGGCGTATTATAACCCCGACTTTAGTAGCAACATCTCGGATGCTGGCACAGCACATTTGTCAGTCCTGGCCCCCAATGGTGACGCCGTGGCCATCACCAGCACCATCAACGTATTGTAAGTATATTGTTCTGATTAAAAAATACAGTTTAGCTACCTTCTCACTGTGCAATATACAGTTTAAGCGACTTAAGCGTCAGAGTTTTAATAAATGTTTTAAAAGTTTAACAAGAACCACACGATCCCCACAAAATCTATTTATATTATTTCGTAACATCTCTAGCTACGACTGACGTAAAAAATTTTGTTTGTTGTTTGTATGTTTGGTTGGATTATCATTCAACCCGCAGTATTTCAGTAATCTGGAGACGATGTCCACTTGAAGCACACCTTATACTACCTTGACTGAATGTAGCATGTCGTCAATC
>CM017562.1:19142490-19207490 GCA_007844125.1 Sinonovacula constricta
GTAGATAAACTGTGATGGTCTAAATTTGCCACAAACTGTCAGACAAAACTATTGCCTCGTCCATTTCTTTCATTTCACACAGGCTGTCGTGGATAAGCTGATGACTATGGGCCACACATTCAACCGACGGAATGACACATCGGCGGCCCAGGCTATCTACAAAAGAGGCAATACTGTATTTTCTTATGCAGATGCTTCTAAATACGGCATTACGGACGGATATTAAACGTTTTTTGGAACGTAAAATAACACCATTCATTAGACGGGCGCATTGTAATGTTCGTAAATTTTCAGACCTACGATATTATGGATGGATGTTATAAATAGTATCGAAACATATACACCACCAATGTGATACGAGTAAGGCAATATTCTTAATTAATTTGAAAAAGAAAACTTTCATGACAGCCGTTCTTCGATACAAAAGAGAAAACGTACGGTTTTAAGTAATCTAATGGTTGTGCAGTAGTGATTTCTGATACACTGTCTTCAAAGTCAAAGTGTGTTATAGTAATTGAAAAGTCTCTGCTAAGAATCTATGGCACCGATTTGATTACAAAAGAATGGAGTGAAGTGAATGCATTGTGGGTGTATGAAACCCGTTCTGCACTTGACGTCCAATCCAGTGTAAACAGATTATACTATGTTGTGCCTTTGACGTTTTAATCCAACTCGTCCAATACAATATAGGACGATCCATTACAGACTGGAGCATCGACAATCAACGATCCATTATTTTATAGAGCCGCTGACATTAAACCTGACTCGTCCAATACATAGTTCAACGAGCCATTATATATAGGACCACTGACATTAAACCTGAATCGTCCAATCCAGAGTACAACGAGCCATTAAACACAGAATTATTGACAAGAAAACTGACTCGTCCATTCCGGTGAAAATCGTAGTTTCCTTATTAATTGTAATCAGATCAGTGCACCTTTTGCATTGGCTATTTCCATACGTCTGTGTTAGTGTTGTACTATTCATATATTCTATATTTAGCCTTTGATTTTAATAGATATTATAATGGACAAATATTTCTACTAAAATATTTGTCTTTTCAATATACATGTACGTTGATTCTTGACAAATTGTGTATAGTTCTTATATATCGTTTATCTTTATTTACAATGTTCTCATGTTATATTTACATTCCAAGAGTAAAACCAACCGGCATTTTGCGATACTTTTTATAGCTGACAAATTTTCTACGCCTTAACATATAGCGTGCAGATTTTACAAGTACTAAACTGCTCACGCATTATATTGCTCAGTAGTTATATCAGTAAAGCATTGTCTCTTTAATTTTATAATCTTTTCCAGGGGCAGGTAAGAGTCTGGCAAGACATTCATGTTTTTGCAAGAAATTAAATCATGATTTTCTTTTTTGTTCGCAGTCAATTTTCCTTTCACAATTTCTCAGTGTTGCTTGTGCGATTAATTTTTCGATATTATGATTTGTTTTGTCAATATTGGCCAAAACGTATACTCATTTAGTTGCAGTGAATATAATTTCATTATATCTACAGCTACTTCGAAATTGCTATATTGAATAAAATAGAATCACAATTTAGATAGATAAAAACAATTAACAAAAAAAGGAGAAATGATTTATTTCCGAATTCCGAAAGCCTTGCAAAAACAAAGCTTGTTTTTGTAAAATGACTTACTACCACCTACCAGGTTTGTTTGATTTTAATTCTTATTTATTTTATTTTTGAGGGGGCTTTTGAAGGCACGCGCTATAACACTACATGTGATCATTTAACACTGCTTTCATTGCTTATCTTTTGTGTATTAAATCGACGATGGCCATACACAGATTTATATGATATCTCCCGAAAATATATACTGATACTTGCGAAAGATCATAAGTGCCAGCTCAATATTTATCAATTATATAATATATATAATATATATAATATAATATAAACTAGAAGCTAAATTTGTTTATTATTGTTGTAAAAATAGATTCAGTGTATTTGCTTAAAGGCTAGTTTGTTTTTTATTTTCTATAAACCACGCGGTTATTGTTGTTGTTATCAATAATGCATATAACTTAAAAAGGACAAGATGAAGTCACTCGGTGATGAATGTACGCTAACTGTAAAGTAACAAAAAGTTTATCGCTCGCGCAAATTTATTACTATTAAGCTTGCTTATCACTTCAATCGAATCATCTTAATGCAATGAAACGAAACATTTTGTTTCTCAGTATTTATTTTATGCAAATCTTGTAGCAGGAAAAGGTGTAACTGAACGAATTTTATTTTATTTTATTTTGAAGTTTTGTCTGTAAAAAGTAATCCGCTCAAATAGTTTAGTCACGTTTTTAAGATTTGCATACAAACTATAAAAATTATACACTTTGACATTTTTTTTCAAGCAAATAGGCCCCGCCCCTCGACCTCATGGCGGCAGAGTCACAAATAACTTATCATCGTGAATCGCACACCTAAATTTAACAGGTGTCACCATAGGAATTCATATCAGTTACATGTCATTTTCAAGAAAATAACATTATAAAGCAAAAGTACAGGTACCCAATAACTAAAAAATTTAAATGGCGACTCACGCGATAAACGTGATCGAGATTAGGGGCCCGGTGGTGGGGCGGTTTACAATCTTATGGCCTTATTGCATTCACTATGGAATAGTGTATATTGATTAAGATATTTCCCATTTTCGTATGTAAGGGACTTACACTATTAAAAAATACATTCATACCTCCCTTGTGGGTAGTTATTTGGTACCTAGTTACTGCAGAAAACTTAAGATTATTCCACTTTTGAAACTTTTGAAAAACACTGAAGCATGCGCATAAAATAAAATCTTATTGATTGAGATAATAATTCGTTAAAAAAAACTTCAGCACTTTAAAAATGAGCAAATTAAAAATTATTATATTCCTAAAATAAAGTATATATGCTAATACATTTCAACTAGAGAGGTAACAAAAACATTTTTTTTATTTCGAAAATGGGTAATGTCCTATTTTAAGATATTTTATAAAATATATTTTTATATTTTGGGTTTAAAGGCCCATCGACACTTAATAGGTTTTATGGCGCCGAGTACAATCATATTTAAAATTAGTTAAGATAATAAACTGCTAATATTTTATAAACAATACCAATCTCGTTAAAGTTGAAGTTTAATCACATGCATTTCCATACCTTGATATAAATAAATGTGTGATGATTGTATGCTTTGTAACATTCGTAAACCAAAAGATTTAATTGCCTTTGGTTTACATTCATACAATTGAAGAATGGAAAATTACATTGTAATTAGGATTTTATGGTTTATCTTTAATTTAACGTATTGAAGTGTATCTCGTATAAGATATAGCTTCATTTTAAAGGCTCGACAAGTAAAGTCCTGAAGGCTCCAAGGTCTCCAAGGGCTATAAGGGCCAGTCGGAGTCCGTGCTGCTGGACAACGCCTAGCAACTAGAGATAGGATCTCCTGGCAGAACCGTAAACGATGCTGAATTTCTTAATTTAACTTAATTTCGATCTTACCAGTGATCTATAAAGCTGTAATAAAACTAAGAATTAAGTCATTTAATTTTGACCTATTTTATAAAAGGTAAAATAGTTTACTGTCCAATATAGCAATAAGTTTTTGAACAAAAGTAAAATAGACCAAATTTGCAACTGAATTTTTCTGTCAGAAAGAAAACAGAGTAAACGGCCTTTGAGAGAAAGATCGCCTAAACCTTTTAATATCCTTTGCTTCCATTTAGTGTCATATGCTTTTTCTAGATCAAAGAACACAGAAACAATGTATTCTTTCTTGATTAAGGTAGCATGTGTAAAAGTTTCTAGAGTACTGCGTTGGAATTAAGATACCAAACGAATTTATTATTTATCATTCGTTCTAAAGTGTTTAAATAGAACTACTTCAGGCAACTTAAGGGATCTTTCGGTTTCCTTTCCTGGTTTAGGTTTTGGAATTATTAGTGCATGTATACGCATTGTGGAACTTCTCCTGAAAACCAAATTTCATTAAAAATTGACAAAAGTTAATCTAATAATGTATGCAATAGATGTTTTAAAAATGATGAGGTCATACCATCAGGTCCCGGAGATGTGTCCAGGAATTTATTTAATGATTCCTTACGTTCCCTTACAGAAAATGATGGGTCCTTTTTGCTGACTGACCGTTCCAAGTCGGTTACTGTTGGGTTTGCTCTTTTTGTTAAATGGCGCATTACATACTTGTTCTTATTTTTATATTTGGCTTACATGTGAATACCTTTGTCCTGTGCCTTCTCGGGGTTTGGTTTATGTTGCAATGCTCATATATTCTTAATTTTGTTGTAATTTTAATTATTGTTTATTTTAATACGAACGTATTAAAGTTTATTTTAATTTTTCTCAACACGTTTTTAAATTCTGAAGAATAATGTTCTATAATCTCCGAAAAAATTAAATGATTTCAAAATAGATATATAATCAAGGAAGAAGTCAAAACTGTATACAAAGTGTTGGAGCATGTTAAAGGCAATATGACCAAAGTTGAAAGTAAAACATCGGAATTAGAAGGAAGGCTCTTTTTGCTTAACAAATCATTGATGAGCTGAAACAGAAAAACAAGATTCTAGAAGAGGAAATTGAAAATAAGTTGCGGAATGAAAATGTAAGAAACGTATCCCAGAGATCTACAAATCAAACCGACGAGATAAACGATCTTGAACAATACACGAGACGCAATTCTATTAGGATATATGGGCTCGTTGATCCAGATAGGAAAGAATCGTGGCAGGACACAATCACAAAAGTGACCAATGTGTTAAACGGAAATCTTGGCATGCATGTGCATGAACGAGACATAGACGTAGCACACAGGATGGGGAAATTCTCACCAGAAGGTAACAGGCCCGTAATATGTAAATTTATTGCCAGGACCCACAAACTTCAAGCCATAAATCTGCGGCGGAAATTGCATGGCGAATCGATTGTTTACAGAGTAGATCTTACCTTCAAGAACGTCAAAACCCTGGAAAATGTGTCATCATCTGAATATGTACATTCGGCATGGTCAAAAGAGGGCAAGATATTTGCGTCATTAAAACGGTAAAGTTGTCCAAGTAAAACACCACACGGACCTGCAACGCTATGTTAGAAGTGTTTAGCACTACACAATATCTGTACTAAATGAGCGATATCACCACCTTTAACTATTTCTACTTTCCTTTTATCCGCGCGTGTTTTGTGTTTATAAACATGGGTATTTTCAGAAAATAAGCCATCCAAAAATGACGTGCTATTTTTATCTTTGTATTGACCAATTGCGTTCATTATTGACACATCAATACATTGAACCCAGCATTGATGAACTTATGACGAGATAAAAGTGGAGCCAGTTGGATTGTTGTCCAATTCCGAAAGACTCAACTTTGCACATAAATGCTTTTGGGGTGCAAATACGACCACCTGGTGGGCCTCATATCTGTAATTTCATTTTGTTTCTATACAGAGGAAACTTAAATTGTAGAGTATAACTGTATAACACGAAAGCATATGAGCGCTTGTGAAACCTTGACTAATTTCAATGTAACAAAGAATGAATTCTGGCAGAATTTAACCATCTATCCTTACTATAACCATAAGAACCACAAGAAACTATGCATTTTTAGCACTGTGTTTGTAACATGAGCATTGTCATTCACACGAGCAGTGAAAGATTTAATTTGAGATCCATGTTAAAAAGTGTCTTGGCCTAGTAAGATGTTTTATCTGTGTGGTCTTAATTAAAGCAGTGCACATATGAAGCCTACATAAATATATGTGTACAACACATTAACTGTGTTATTTAAATTACCTAAGCTTCACCCCATAAAGAGGAAAATCTACTTTGAATCATAAGAATGAAACGGTGCTATTTTTCCAAACAGTACCGGTTTAATTTTTTTCCATTAAAAGTTGGCAGGTTAAAATGATACAACTTGACAAATAAGCAATTTATACTATCCCAGCTACCCATTGCTACTCCTTTCGCTTTTGTAGGAGCTTGGGAAAAAGGGGAGAAACTGGGCACTGAGTTCTGAAATATTTTTACATCTCTTTCTAAATATGCCTTTCATTAAATGGACATCACAATGAACACTCCATGATAAAATATGCCTCTCTGTAGACAGAAACGAACATTATAATTATTAGTGTCAGTCAACATTGGTTCAAAATATATAGTCTTATCTATCCCTTGCTCCTTCTTCTAGGAGCTTAGGAAGTGGGTAAAATATGAAAAATGATTTATTGGTAATACCAAAATGAAACAAATAATTTTAAAAGAATATCTAATCTTGAATATAAGAATTTTATTTTGCTATGTACATAGCAAGAGAAAATAAACACTTAAACCATGCTTACGTTATCTTGCTTTGCCTGTATTCATTTCTCCTCCAGATTCATTACACGCATGTCCCAGGACTGCTGGTGCCCATCTTGTTTCATAAAGTAAGGTATGAATCAGTGGAAATAGCTATTAACTGCTTCACACAGGAAAATGTATTAAGTATGTAAAGACAGTTTAGGTCCAAAAATGTTTTGTTGATTATTTTTTGTTTCATTAAAAGTGATTTAAGTGTCCAAATTCCCACATTGGCAAAT
Source organism: Sinonovacula constricta (assembly GCA_007844125.1). NCBI lineage: Eukaryota > Metazoa > Mollusca > Bivalvia > Cardiida > Solecurtidae > Sinonovacula > Sinonovacula constricta. Next base: position 19,149,111 of record CM017562.1, read on the forward strand.
GTGAGTTGAAAAACCTTATTATGGCATGTCATAAAGAAGTCTGTGATACTTGTGGATGTCCTCTGGTTAATTTACTTTCTCTTGTAATTAATGATTTAGCTTTGATTTTTATCTATACACTTCATCTTCTTTTGCTCGTGTGTTCTGTATGACAGCACCTCTGCAAACTTGCATGCTTTCATATATAACCTAATGTCAGATAAGTTGATTATTTACTCTATCAATGCCTAGAGCCTTAGAAACAGATAAAAGAACAGATGTATTTGATTATTAGAAGAATAAAAAAGACACATCTATTTTTTACAGGACACTCATTTTACTGATGAAGATATGAGGCAGATCTATATAGATTTTGGTTTTAAATAATGGCAGTAGCTGCTCAAGAGGAGTTGCAATTTTCATTGACAAAAATTTGGATTTTCAGTTTGAATCACAATATAGTGACAATGATGGCAATATGTTAATACTAAACTGTCTAGTACATAAAAAAGTAATTACTGGTAAATATTTAGTGTCCTAATCAAGATGAGCCTGACTTCTATGATATATTTAAAAAGGTTAAAGAATTAGATGGTCATTGTATGATTGAGGGTGATTTTAATTAAGTCCTTAATCCAGAATAACATTATTTTGACTACATACACATAAATAACCCGAAAGCAAGGGAATTACAGACAGGAACTATTTTTGAATTAGATTTAGTAGATTGCTGGAAGGACGATTATGTGGAAAAAACAGGAATTCACTTTGGTTAAAGCAACTGATTACTGATAATACACTTTTGTATGAAAAACGAAGCGAATTAAAAAAAATAAGAGAAAAAATGGAAGGAATAAGAATTAGATCCTGTGCAAAATGGACTGAAGAAGGTGAACAAAATAGTGAATATTTTTGTAATATAGAAAGACATAATTTCATTTTAAAATCCATGCTAAGTTAGTTACATTTAATGGTCTAGTAGTTGATGAACAAGAAGAAATAAGTGAAATAGTAAAATTCTTTCATAAAAAAACTGTATAGCCACACTGATACTTGTGATGTCAACCTCAAAAAAAATAATTAATAGTACATATGTAAGAGTTTTAGACGAGCAAGAAAAAAAACTATTAAAAGGAGACCTTACTAAAAAAGAATGCCTGATAATGGAAAGTCTACAACGTATAAAACATAAAAAGTCCGGGCTTATCAGTATTTACTGTTGATTTTTTATTTTTTTTCTGGTCAGATATTGGACAGTTATTCGTAAGATCACTCAATGCCTTACAAAAAGAGTAACTGTCAATCTCTTAAAACTAAGGTATTATAACATGTATTCCCAAAGATAATAAGGATAAAACACTTTTAAAAAATGGAGACCTATTTCTATTTTAAATGTGTCTTATAAAATTGCACCATCTGCTACAGCTAATAGATTAAAAAAGTTCTTCATCTTACTATTAGTGAAGACCAGACTGGATTTGTATCTGACCGGTATTATGGCGAAAATACAAGATTAATATATGATATTCTAAACTAAAAAATATAACATTCCTGGTTTATTGCTTATATAGGATTTTGAAAAGACTTTCGATTCAGTAGCAATGTCCTTTATTAACAAGGTACTAGACTTCTTTAAATTTGGTCCAGTTTTCAAACAGTGGATTAATACATTTTATAAAAATACTGAATCATACTGGTTGATAAATGGTCATTGCTCAGAGTGGTTTTATATGAAAAGGGAATGCCGTCAGGGTGACCCTATATCGCCATACATTTTATTTTATGTGCAGAGGTGTTGGCCAGGTTGATACGCCAATATAATAACATTGCAGGAATAATAATAGAAAATTTTGAATATAAAATATCACAATATGCTGATGATAATTCTCTTATTCGTGATGTACAGAAACTTCTCTCCTTACGCCGATAAATGTTTTAAATTTCTATGCGAAATTCTCTGGACTTGGTATTAATATGGTGAAGACGAAAGCAGTATGGATATATAAGAAGAAAAACCGTAAAACAAAATCATAACCTTATTTTTATTTATGCTGGGATAAAGAATTTACATTACTCGGTATTGCTTTTTCACCAGTTCTCAGTAAAATAACATATTTGAACTATGATAAGAAAATAGAGAAAATTGAACAGCTCCTATCTTAATGGTCAAAAAGAATACTTACACCGGTAGGACAAATAACAGTACTCAAAACCTTAACCCTATCGAAAATAAATCACTTAATTCTTTCCTTGCCAAACCCTCCAAATGAAACAATTAAATACATTCAGAAATTATTCTTTGATTTCAATGGGATGGAAAATCAGACAAAATAAAGAGAGAAATAACTTACAAAGACTATTTTGAGGGAGGGTTAAGAATGATCAATGTTAAATTATTCATAAATGCTCTTAAAACATCCTAAAAAAGAAAAATAATATTAAGTGATAAGAAATGTTTACAATTAGCAGAATGTAAAACCAAAGACTTGAAAAACATCCATTTCCTTTGAGCAGAATATTTAAGTACCAAATCACATTCAATAAGCAATCCTTTTTGGAATGATGTATATACTTCATACTATGATTTTATGAAATCCATAGTGCCAAATAATTTTAAAGATGTAGATTTAGATTATTTAAACGAGGTTTAAATTCACAATCTTGGAGATAAATTAGTGGGACCATTACTAACCTTTTCAGTTTCATTATTACTTAAAACAAAAACAGGGTGTAGAATTATGTATAATGCTATAGTGTGAAACAGTTTACAGCCAAGATCTGTAACGAAACGGTTAGATGAATTAGGTGGTAAAAGTAGAGATATATTAACATTATTTAAATTACCTTTTAAGTGCCATCCAAGTACATTCTCACAGTGGTTCCAAAGAAGAATAAATCACAGAATTTAAGGAACTAACACTTTTCTAAAAAAGATGAATATAAAGAATAACAATTTATGCTTTCTGTGCCATCAATAAGAAGAAACAATCTTTCACCTCTTCTATAAATGTAGTATTGTGAAGACCTTTTGGCATGAACTAATTACCCTTATCAATAAGATTATATAAGACAAAGTCCTATGAGCATTGCAACATATACAAAAATTGAAAAAGAACACAGGACCAAGGTATTCACATGCACGCCAAATGTAAAAGTGAGAACAAATCTGTGATTATGAGTCATTAAACAATAAGAGCAAACCTGACAGTTACCGCCTTGGAACGGTCAGTCGGCAATATGGACCGACTAGGGTGCTTAAACCGGTTTTACAGAGCTCTAACCTCGCACTTTCTGATGGGTTTCTCGAATGCAAGCAATGAAAAGAAAATCGATCCATTTGAATAAGTGTCCAAGCGCTGACGTTTTGTTTGACAAGTTATGACGAAAGTAGCGACGTCATTGCAAAATAATGTCCACGTAGTGTTTAGAAGAGAGATAGATATTATTTCGATTATAGGACCTACAAAAAACGTTAATAGTTAATGAAATTAACTTTTTGAATCAAGAAAAAAATGACCAGAGAAGAGTAAATAGTTGTAGCTTCTTGTTCATGCGGAGAACGAATTGAGGAACCAAAGTCCAACGTCCATCAAAGGAAATACACGTACTACTCATTGTCCTATCTTAAATATTCAAATGTCAAAGAAAGACTTTATTTTTGGAAACAGATATTTCCATAATGTCATCAACTTGATATTCACACTAGCAAAATATTATATATTTAAGACTAAAGAAAGAAGCCAACATCCCAGTGTTGGAGTATTTAAAGGATATATAATAAATCAATACAAAGCTAACCAATACATTGGTATAGGAAATATGAACCAGAAAACAAAAGATAATATTGGAGACCAGTAATTAATTTAATTAATGATATTATGACAAAGAATAACAAATAATCTACCCACTTTACCGATAACACCAATTTTGGTCTTGATCGAAGTATAATCTGCAATCTCTAAGTATTCTGTTTACGATTTTAGATTTTTTTTCTACAGACCTTAACTTGTAAGTATAGACCGTTTTCATCACTATATAAAAGTAGATCAGTTTTGCTTAAGATTTTGTAAAGGAGCTAAGTCCTACCAACACGCACTACATTTTTTAAGTTCTTTACTCCTAAGTTGTTTGGGGTTGTTTTTTGTTTTTTTGTTGGTTTTTTGTGTGTTTTTTTGTTAGTTTTTGGTGTTTTTTTAGTTGTTGTTTTTGGGGTGTTGTTATTGTTGTTGTTGTTGTTTTGTTTTTGTTTTGCTTATCAAATTAGTTTGCTTATTGTGATTTCATTTTGCCAAAGGTTGGTAAAGTATACATCCTAAACTGGACAGTTCTTGCTTTTAAATGTTTTAGTTTCATGTTTCTGCTTGTAATATTTTGCACAGTTTGGTAAACATTATACACATACTTACAAATTGTCTTATGACAATCCTGTTTTTGATCATTCTATTTACTTTATTGTAATATGATCTCATTTTGTTTGATGTCAGGGCAATAAAAGACTGAGTAATCAAGGTGCTCATTGTTGATGTCAGAGCAATGATAGACTGAGTAATCAAGGTGCTCACTGTTGATGTCAGAGCAATCATAGACTGAGTAATCAAGTGCTCACTATTGATGTCAGAGCAATGATAGACTGAGTAATCAAGTTGATCACTATTGATGTCAGAGCAATGATAGACTGAGTAATCAATGTGCTCATTGTTGATGTCAGAGCAATGATAGACTGAGTAATCAAGTGATCACTGCTGATGTCAGAGCAATGATAGACTGAGTAATCAAGGTGCTCATTGTTGATGTCAGAGCAATGATAGACTGAGTAATCAAGGTGCTAACTGTTGATGTCAGAGCAATGGTAGACTGAGTAATCAAGGTGATCACTGTTGATGTCAGAGCAACGATAGACTGAGTAATCAAGTGCTCACTGTCTTGTTCATGTATAATCCAATTAAGCATTGCAAGTATGTGTAACCTGCTTGATTTTGAATCAGATCTTATACTTGATTACTTAAGCTATCGGTGTTTAGTATATTATAATTTTATTCTGGCAAAATTTGTTAAAATGTTTACCTACAACATGTTATTTGCCACATAATTGTTGAGTTTCTTTTTTTTAAATATTTTTTCAAAACAAGGTGATATTGTATAAATCTGGTTGCCAAATTTGGTAATGGCAAGAAACTCTTATAAGTGGTTATATTGTATATTGTATGTAATGCTTAACAGTTCCTTTGATATCCCTTTCGGTTGTTTTGCAAGCACTTACAAAAGAATACAGTATTGTCCTGTTAAAACCAAAGATCTTTGAGACATTCAGAATATAAAAGAAATATAAATAACTCTACAGGTTTGATCTCTTGTATTTTTATTATTTTTTAATTTTTGATAGTGCCATATATCTACAAATTTAAAAAATGGGAATATAAAGAATGAAAAACTTTCTAAAAACAGTCTCAAAGAACTTTGGATATATATGTCAAACTTTATTCACCCAAGGCCTTTGTGTTAGATAAAGGTAAAAAGGGTAAAACTCTGAACCTTATTAAGGCAAAATATTAGCGTGTTATAAATTTCTTAGACTGATAGCATACACATATGTAGATAATGTAATAGAACTTTTATGCCTTTTGATGAATAGGTGTTTAAAAACGTGTATGTCTGTACTGTACATGTTGTGAATAGAAATAAAATTTTAAAAAATATATAATTTTCTAGAGTTTCTTTTTTGCACTTGTATTATTTTCCTAATGGCTGACCAAATATTGTGAATGTAAATTTTACTGTTTATATTTAAAAGAAAGTTCAAGATGTTCTTTTGGAGAATCTAACTTTTTTCCTATTCTTTGCCTTCATTTGTGACGCTTTCTAAATTCCTACTAGTAAGTTGAATATTTCATTTTGTATGTTCCGCTGAACATTTTCCTAAAGAAACTTTGTATGCATCATCAAACTAAGTTTTTTTACGCGGTGACTTTGTCGTGGTCTTATGAATACATTGTTCCATTATTTGAGAAATAATGTTTAAGCAGCAGTCTCAAATGTCGATGTCGTTAATTCTTCAGAGCAATACTTTGAGAATAATTCCCAATCGTTCTCTTTATCATTCAATAAGTATTATTGCCATTTAAATTTAAATAATTGTTTGTATTATTTATATAATATTAATGTATAATTTGGGCAATGACATCATTTAAAGTTGAAACCACATTATTGTAAAAATCAGAGCATTCCTATATTGAGTTATGTCCATAAAAGTCAAATAAAAAACAAGGGAAAGGTAATTTACTTATTAAATCATTTAATTTTGGTTTAAAATATTTGAATGAAGAGGAAGATAAACAGAGCAAATTATGATGATATTATGGACTGTTTTAATAATAACAACAGCGTGTAGATCAGTATAATGGTCAATCTTAGAATGAGGTAGTCTTGAGTTTACGTATAATATAATTATTATGTATGCATATATGTGTGTTTGTGTGTGTTTTAACAAAATAAAACATAACACGGGTTTATTAATATAATAAACGGAATAACCTTTACCATCTATGTTGTTGCTTGCCTTCCGTCATGTCTCGTGAAGGCTTAGCACAGTCGGGAAGCCAATAAAGGTAAATATTTCTTAAAATAAGCCGTAAGACCTCGACGATATACTGTTTTGTATTCAATGGATTATATTTAAAAGGTTTAACGGGTGACTCTAGCTCTATGCCGTTGGCTGGTGGAGAATCTGTCAAATCTATATTGAGAGTTGGAATTCTCTTGTCCCGTGTATTAAGAGGACTATGTTTTCTTGTTTGCCCGGAAGGACCAGTTCATTCTTATGTAGACGTTTTAATCTTTGCAGCAGCTTTTCTTTCCGCTTTTGTATGAAGCCTTGAAGCAGTATGTGAAGCTTGTGTATAATGTATAAAAATGTTTCTGGTGGAGTAGATTGATGCGTAGTTTTTGGTAGTTTTGTTATTTTTTACACATAGACCGAGTTAAAACAAATGGCTGCCATTCCTCAGTGTCTCTTGCTGAAATCCATATGATCTTTTGGCCCTGGCTTATTAGCCAATCAAATTACTTCAAATTCGTCAAATGCGTAAGTAGTTTCTAGATGATAATAATTATATGATGAAAATATAATCCTTACTGTATTAATTTCTCACAATCAAATAATACGAAATAAAGACAAGTTTGAAGCAATTCAAATATTGACAATGAGGCAAGAAAAATAATATTTTGCTTCATCTTGATGACACAATATTTCGGTTAATCTTTTTGTAAGAAACTGGACAATATACCGGAAATGTCCTTAAGATTTATATGCGACGATTTTGTTGAAAGCTTTGACATCGTAATCTCTATCAGAAAAAAACATCCTCATGTTCGCCGCCTCAAGGTTATGGCAAAAGAAGCCTACAACGTTATCGATAAACTTGTACTGACACCATATTGTATGCTTGACAATTAACAGACAATTTCTCTTTTAGAAGCACCAAGGTCATAGCTCAAGAGGTAGAGCGTCGGCTTGCGGATCGGGAGGTCGCGGGTTCAAACCCCGGCCGGGTCAAACCAAAGACTTTAAAGTTGGTAGTAGTGGCTTCCCTCCTTACGATCGGGGCTAAGGGGACAGCATTACGCCTGACTCGTCGGTGTCAGTATAATGGACCAGCCGGGTTTAGTACCTGGACTCCTCATAAGCGCCCCTGTGCTATAATGATAGAAATGTCGCTGCACAGTATCCCAATCCCAAGAAGGTCATGATTACTCAAATGATTACCATGTATACGGACTCATCTCTTTTCGAAACATTTTTTGCTATGGCCACACTTGAAATAAAATACCATCATACACCGAAATTGAGAAAATTTCTTTATTTTTATGGGCTTATACGAAAATTATCGAACTATACAGGTACCAGAAGCTAAACAACATTTTAACTTGTAAAAGACTCGATTAGTTAGAAATGAATTTTGCCCATTTTTTACACCCACCTAGAAGGCAGGGTTAATATCGACTGACTAGTTTTGTTAACATTATAAAAACATTTTAATGTCAGTGCTATCTACCAAACACTCAAAACTTATTTTGTATTTTAAAAAAACACACGACCCGTTGTATAAATATACAATTTTTTGTAAATAGGCATGTGCTTACCTTAAAATCACCTATACAATATGAATATAAAAGCTAGATGTCTAAAGTAGAGGAAAATTGTGCACCATTGCAGATATAAGAATTACATGCCTTAAAGGTGGTATTGAAAAGTTTGTTAAATGTATTTGATATAGGCATACTGTCGTATATCACCTTTAAGTAGAGTGATACACGCGAAGAGGAGAATGGTGTTTATTTACATGTGGCTTCCAATGGGGTACATGGGGAAATGAAAATTGTCTCCCTTGTTAGTTTATATCCAAGGTATTCAAAACAGTAGGTAGGTCCTTTTAGATGAAATCCTTGGACTTAGTCGCCTGTTCTTTTGTAGATATTGCAATTACAGTGAAATTTCTTACGTTTGCATAAATATAAGTTTATAATCTGTTTAAATTCTTATAGAGATTTGTTTAAAAAAATGGAAGTGTTTGTTGATGATTGTTAATTTGGATATCTCAAGAAAGGCAGAAAAGTCAGCATACACTCCAAAGAGCACAAGCACAAAATCCTTGTAAAGCAAATGAAAAGACCTACTTGCATTAGGGATTATTCAAGGGAGACTATTCATTAAAATCGCTCATTGAGCGCCAATATTTACATGATATGCATTTGATGTAGTGCATTTAGTTTACAGTATTACACATCTTTGTTTTAATTCGTTGAATTTGTTTATTAAAAAAGTATGCTCAAAAACTTCTTTTTGCATTAAGAGAATTTCCAACTTTTCAGGCTTGGGTAGTTAAATGATTGTTTCATACTATACATCTGATGCAAGATATTCAATGCACTGAAAACTCCAAGCAAGTGTACCTTTTCTACCTGATTTTTTAAAATATTGAATACCGAATTTGAGGCTTCACACTTGTCACATAAAAACTGACTCGTGTAATGAGTTTGAGCAAACTATGATATCGCTATGTCTGCAAATCGTGCAGTGGCGGCGTTGGATCCCTAAAATCGAGCAGCGGCGGCGTTTGATCCCTAAAATCGAGCAGTGGCGGCGTTTGATCCCTAAAATCGAGCAGCGGCGCCGTTGGATCCCTAAAATCGAGCAGCGGCGGCGTTTGATCCCTAAAATCGAGCAACGGCGGCGTTTGATCCCTAAAATCGAGCAGCGGTGGCGTTTGATCCCTAAAATCGAGCAGCGGCGGCGTTTGATCCATAAAATCGAGCAGCGGATGCGTTTGATCCCTAAAATCGAGCAGCGGCGGCGTTTGATCCCTAAAATCGAGCAGCGGCGGCGTTTGATCATGAAAATCGAGCAGCGGCGGCGTTTGATCCCTAAAATCGAGCAGCGGATGCGTTTGATCCCTAAAATCGAGCAGCGGTGGCGTTTGATCCCTAAAATCGAGCAGCGGCGGCGTTTGATCCCTAAAATCGAGCAGCGATGGCGTTTGATCCCTAAAATCGTGCAGTGGCGGCGTTTGATCCCTAAAATCGAGCAACGGCGGCGATGGATCCCTAAAATCGAGCAACGGCGGCGTTTGATCCCTAAAATCGAGCAGCGGCGGCGTTTAATCCCTAAAATCGAGCAACGGAGGTGATGGATCCCTAAAATCGAGCAACGGCGGCGTTTGATCCCTAAAATCGAGCAACGGCGGCGTTTGATCCCGAAAATCGAGCAGCGTCGGCGTTTGATCCCCTAAAATTGAGCAACGGCGGCGTTTGATCCCTAAAATCGAGCAACGTCGGCGTTTGATCCCTAAAATCGAGCAGCGGCGGCGTTTGATCCCTAAAATCGAGCAGCGGCGGCGTTTGATCCTTAAAATCGAGCAGCGGATGCGTTTGATCCCTAAAATCGAGCAGCGGCGGCGTTTGATCATGAAAATCGAGCAGCGGCGGCGCTGTATCCGTAAAATCGAGCAGCGGATGCGTTTGATCCCTAAAATCGAGCAGCGGCGGCGTTTGATCCCTAAAATCGTGCAGTGGCGGCGTTTGATCCCTAAAATCGAGCAGCGGCGGCGTTTGATCCCTAAAATCGAGCAACGGCGGCGTTTGATCCCTAAAATCGAGCAGCGGCGGCGATGGATCCCTAAAATCGAGCAACGGCGGCGTTTGATCCCTAAAATCGAGCAGCGGCGGCGTTTGATCCCTAAAATCGAGCAACGGAGGTGATGGATCCCTAAAATCGAGCAACGGCGGCGTTTGTTCCCTAAAATCGAGCAGCGGCGGCGTTTGATCCCTAAAATCGAGCAGCGGCGGCGTTTGATCCCTAAAATCGTGCAGTGGCGGCGTTTGATCCCTAAAATCGAGCAGCGGCGGCGTTTGATCCCTAAAATCGAGCAACGGCGGCGTTTGATCCCTAAAATCGAGCAGTGGCGGCGTTTGATCCCTAAAATTGAGCAACGGCGGCGTTTGATCTCTAAAATCTAGCAACGGCGGCGTTTGATCCCGAAAATCGAGCAGCGGCGGCGTTTGATCCCTAAAATCGAGCAATGGCGGCGTTTGATCCCGAAAATCGAGCTGCGGCGGCGATGGATCCCTAAAATCGAGCAACGTCGGCGTTTGATCCCTAAAATCTAGCAGGGGCGGCGATGGATTCCTAAAATCGAGCAACGGCGGCGTTGGATCCCTAAAATCGAGCAACGTCGGCGTTTGATCCCTAAAATCGAGCAGTGGCGGCGTTTGATCCCTAAAATCGAGCAGCGGCGGCGATGGATCCCTAAAATCGAGCAACGGCGGCGTTTGATCCCTAAAATCCTGCAGTGGCGGCGTTTGATCCCTAAAATCGAGCAGCGGCGGCGTTTGATCCCTAAAATCGAGCAGCGGCGGCGTTGTATCCGTAAAATCGAGCAGCGGCGGCGTTTGTTCCCTTAAATTGCGTCAGTGCCTTTATAAGGATACATGGGGCAATGCCACTGACATCACTCCGCATGGATATTGGTGCATCCTCGCGAAAGTAATGTGGATCTATTTATATAGTTTATTAATATTTTTGAATATAAATGTTTTTTAATATTTTACAAAAGATATTTCATCTTCTATAAACACATCGTCATTTGAAAGTATATTTAATTATGTTATTATATAATTTTTATAACTATTGAAAACTTCAGTCAGACTTTAAAACAGAGGTGTCCTGTGATTAAGGTAGTTAACCTTACATGTCTTTGGCACACAATATAAGCAAAACAAATTTGCTGAACTTTAAAGAAGCAAACAGTTGTATTATTTATATTCACTTATTGAATTTCTTTACATTCTGAATTCGAGTTTAAAACCAGGGTAAGTATTATGTACGTATACAAGAGTTAACGTTCGCTTTTATATTTTGCTCTCGACCTTTCAACTCTACCAACCCTCTTCGGTTATATTGCCTTTTAGACATTTGTCAACTACAAAATGTATATTTCTATAACATGCTACGCCATTGAAAATAATTGCAAAAGGTTTAAGACAAAACTTTTGTCTTTCAAATAAAATCATGATAGTGCTTTGTATCAAATTGATGGTATATATATAATCACTATTTATAAAATATATAAACGTAATTTCGTAGGTCAGAAAGTTTACGAAAATAGCAATATTTTGTGTTCGTCTAACAAATAGCGTAGTGATAGGTTTAGTATCCATCAGTAATTCCATATATGGAAGAATCTGCATAGGAAAATATATCCCTGTCCCTTTTGTAGATTGCCTAAGCGGACGATAAGTCATTCTGTTGCTTAAATGTGTGGCCCATCGTCATCAGTTTGTCCACAACAGCCTGAGTGAAATGAAAAACAAAACAAACAACAACATGGATAATCAAATGGTTCTCTTTGACGTTTTGAAAAGATTGAAGAAATAAGCTGTTTATTTAGAACGTTTTTTCAGAGTGAATATCTTGTATCTTAACTTAACTGAAACTTGGAAACAATGCGGTACTAAACAAAGTTCGAGTTATAATAAATGGAATGCGTGTGTGTGTTTATTGATTCAGGTGCAAGACATTTTTAATTGAATAAATATTTGAAAATACCAATTCAGACTTGAAATAACTAACTAATAACAACACTTTTGGTGGGGTAAAGTTCCACCGACTCAGGGCAGTTATGTGCGCGTGCGTACGTGCGTGTGTGTACGTGGGTGCTTGCGTTCGTCCGTGTATGCATGTTTGTGTTTGTGTTTGTTTTTACATAATAAAGCATACCACGGGTTAATTAATAATAGAATTCATATAATTACATTATAGAATATTTTCTACCTGGGGAAACACTGCTTTAACTAGGACTTCCTGTGGAATCAATTGGTGGTGCACCCTTGGATAGTCAATGGACTCCTTCAAACCAAGACCAAGTTTGAGGGTGAGGAAAGTTGTCTGTAAAAAAACCATACACAATGACAATTCGCAAAGTATTTGAAGATAACGGGATAAAATATAAAAACAAGTTAAAACTCAATGAAAACATTTAATCAACCAAGATGTTATCACGATTTGTACATAATATGGAATAATATATAAAAAAATTCCACTAAGTCGATAGAATAAAATATAAATCTTAAACAATTGAGGATACAGTCTTCATTTGCATATTAAGCGGATATGTCAATGGCAGAATCGTTCATTAGAGTCGCTAACGTGTAACGTTTCCACTTCTAAAAAGTTAATTCGAGTCCCGGGCGGGGCCACTATTTAACCATATTTAACCTACCAGAGCACTTATCGTTATAATCCTCGATCCACCAGAAGCACCGGCGACAAACTTTACGTCACCGGCGCTGTCTACTACGATACTGGGGGACATCGACGACAGAGGGCGCTTGTAAGGTTTAATAAAGTTGGCAGGAGATGCCGCTAAACCGAAAGTGTTCACGGTCCCGGGTTTACCAAAGTCATCCATGTCGTCATTAAACACAATTCCTGTACGGGAGCCTACAACTCTCGAGCCGAAACTAAAATGAACAAAAGTTAGAATATATAAGTGGTTAATTTAACAAGACAATTAAAGCATCACTTTATGGTATTGTCCTCCAATTCCTCCTCACTTTTCTAAAGTTTCCATACATTTACTAACTGTTGTTCTTTATTTACCAAAATTTTTATCAGATATTATCAAGATATCATGATGTTACCTTACATTAATTGATAAGGAGATGACTAAAAGTTTGGTTTCAAATTAATGTAGAATGACTAGTTAATAAGTAATTTAACATGACTTACGCAATAGTTTCAATAATAAATATTAAGTTTGAAACTTGTGTTGTGTGTATGTGCATTTATCATATAGTGCACTGTGACAAATTCATCAGAACAATAAACTTACTATATGTTGATGGTGCTCGTGATGGCCACGGCGTCACCACTGGGGGCCAGGACTGACAGATGTGCTGTGCCAGCATCCGAGATGTTGGTACTAAAGTCGGGGTTATAATACGCCAGAGAATGCGTTCTGTCTGTGATCTTCTTGCGGATGCTCGCTGCATATATCTTGGAGGTCATGTTTGTTACAAGCTGACAAATTAAGTTCGATATTAACGAGTAAATGTTGGAATAAAATAATAATATGTTATAAAATGCGCTGTGCTAGGCATTGTTTTCTTAATATGGTAACGCAAATAATTTCCATGTGTTTTCTTTTGGTTCCTTCGTAATATTTTAGTAAAAACACCCAAACAAAACATAGACACAAATCAGTGAAATCGAACCAAGCCACCTGATTATCAGCCTCTCGTATTTATGTTTTATAAACATTTCGAATTTTCCGTATCGAACAAACATAAATCAATTGATATCATTACCTGAATAAATACTTGCTTAATTAGTACATTAAATTAAATGAACTGTAATTGTCTTATCACTGACTTACTTCATCAATCTCCGCTTTAACACCTTCATCCTCCACATCGGCATCACCAATATTTGACCTTAGAGCAAAGCCGTGTTTGAAGGCCTCAGTGATTCTATGGTACGCCAAAGTGGCTTTGTCGACGGAGTTGAAATCACTAGCAGACAAGTTGTATCCTGTGGAAGCACGTGCAATCTATTATAACATTTAATATAATGGTAATGTTAGCACATGCAATCTATTATAACATTCAATATGATCATAATGATACCACATGCAATCTATTATATCATTCAATATAATCATAATGGTGGTACATGTAAATAATCATAAACTTTCATTATAAACACATTATGTATTAGCGCATGCAACCCATTAGAAAAAACCATTAGGACATTCAATATTCAAAGTTTTATCACATTGAGCCGTTTCAAACATTCATTATAAACATCATCTGCTGGCACATGTAAGCCATTAAAACATTTATTACAAAACATAATCTTAGTACATAATGATGTAGGTAATGCAATCCATAATAAAACTCCAGGGTTTTAGCATAAATAACGTCTCTGTCTGTAATTAGTTATAAACATTAACCAAGTTATTTAACCCTGCTCAAGTTGATTAACACCCCCACACACACCCCCCACTTCCCACTCCCAACTCCCCACTCCAAGCATTTGACTGTCGACAGTGAGCATTACGTTAACACGTAATTACCTCAAATCTACAGCTGAAAGCAGCATATAAACATAAGAACACCCCTGGTTAACTATCGGAGTTCTTCACAAAATAAAATAGCATGTTACGCATAAGATCTTCAGACAGTTCTAAGTTGAATTATTTGGTATTCGACTCATTCATAGTTCAATGTTGCCATGATAATACAACCATGTTTGATGTTTTATCTTAATACTTAGCGAAATGAGTAAACCCAATGTTGCTTTTTACATCGAGGATTGGAAGATACGCGTTTTGCCGTCATGATTTTATGTGCAAACGCACTATTTTACAAGTAACTGATGTCAAAGAGAAGCAGCAAGGTATTTTGTTGTAATGTGGCTTGAAGATAAAATACATACAAAATATAAACACATAATTTGTATAACAGTGAACCAAATGCTTATCGTCAAGAATTTATACCAATAACATAGACAAATAGTGTTTAAAACAGTTTAACAGTACGTTAGTATAAAATTATTGTTGATGCATAAAATACAAATAACATACACACATAGTGTGTAATGACAGTTTAACTGCACGCTTACCGTCGAGGATGTTGAGGATAAGGAGCAGCACCCCGCCACTAGACGGTGGTGGCGGAGAAAACATGGTGTCGTTGTTCTGGAATGTGAAGCTCAATGGATTCTTGACGGCTGCCGTGTAACGATGCAGGTCATCTAGCGTAATGTTTCCATCTTAAAAAAAATAATGACAGTATTTCCTTCTTCACATGACACGATTGATTAATTTTTTATTATTATTGTTTATTATTATGATTATTATTATTATTGTTTAAGTGTAATTTAAAACACTAATACCATGACATTTTTGTATACATACTACAAACACCGAATCGGCAAATCAATCTACAATGAAGGTACTGCTTTTGTTCATTAGCTCGTCTTGTAGACATTTTAATCGACATGAGAACTTTCTCCAAGTATTTTTGTTTCTTAAACTGTTAAGGTTCGTCGTTGCTAAAGTTCAGGGACAGGGGTTTTTCAACTTCTATAATGGTAATAATCTCGAGCCTGATACCATTTCCAATGATCTGATTGGTTGATGAGTTTTAAAACTGACATGTCAGGTGCTAAGGAAAAAGACTCTTTAAATGTTTAATCACGACATAAGAATGTAACAAAAAACATGCCCGTACTTCCATCCGCTATATCGGACACGATATCGTCGGCCAGAGTCCCGTTGTAGAATGTAAACGGATCGTCGGCGATATTCTGAAGAGTTTCAGCCAATTTAGGCAAGCACATAGTTTCTCCTTCCATGTAAAGTTCTCCAGTGTCTGTATTTGTAAGCATATTTCTGAAGAAGAAAAAAAATATATCATAAAAAGGATGTTGGCTTAAAAATAAAATTTCATGATCAATCACACTTCAAGAATGTACGTTTATTGTTGTTGTTGTCGTCGTTGCTTTATTTCGGGTGGTAATTTTTTAGAATTTTTCTGTTGATAAAATAGGTAAAATGACGACGATAAGCTGATGATTTTCGTTACTTGAGATTATCGTAACCCTCGAAGAAGGCTTGGTAAGTATTTATAGTAGCTGCCAGCACCCGTCCCACTTTAAAGCCGTCAGTGGCCATCTGAATGGCTGGCTTAAACAACTCCTTCCAGGGAAGTTTGCCTCCCAGCTGATGTGCTTCCCACAGACCCTTGACTTCCCCTGGAATTCCGATCGACATACCACCTGGAAAAAGGGAATAAAGGGTATGTCGTAGAGATTATAATAGCTGAGTTCGTGTGAACACCAATGCGAACTTAACATAAACACATTTCGATTAGCTTTAAGTACTTTATAAAACTTCCTTAACACGCATGAATTTCACTGGTTACATTCCAGTAGGCAGGGGTTGTTGGAATACGACTTTGAAGTTTTGGAAGCATATACCCGTCATGGTATATGTTGCATTGCTCATAGGACTTTGTCATATATACTTATTAACGCTTTGAAGGTATATTAAAAATCCTTGTCGGGAATCTTGATTACTTAAATGATGCTTTTTCCGACGTAGGTATGGTAACTATTGTTTATGGGTGAGAAGAAATATATTTTAGAATCTTGGATTTTTCGTCTGGTGACAATAAATATGTTTTAAACACTTTCCTTATATTGTGCTAATCATTTACGCAGCATATGGAAGGGAAACAGTTGTTTGAGTTTTTGAAATTGAAAAGTACACATGGAAAGATTATCTAAGTCTTCAATCGAATACTTTTACGAATATCGTCAAAGGATGTTTTACTTTACGAATCGTGAAAAATCAATTGTAGAAACAAAAGTTTTATGTTACACTCGGTGGTTTTGTCATATCGAAGACCATGTACTCCGACAATAAAAAGACATAACGAATTTAAAGAGGCGCAATCCTTAAATTAAAACGAGCTTCGCATATAGGGGATTGTGGCCTAATACCAATTCCACAAAGTATATTGTTTATGCAGGCCTGAAGGTAATTCCTAAGTTAACTTAAATCTAAGAAGGTGACAAAACTGTGCGGATGCTGGTGAATACAGAAGCTTTTGTTTTATTATAAAATGAACGAAAATTTGATTTTGAAAACACAAACTACAAATTAGAACGTCAGGAATATAGCTATGTACAGACAAAGGAGACCTATAGATAGAACTGGGGAAGCAACAATTAATCTCAAAGTCGACTATTTTAAATAAAAACATACGTTCGCAATCACAAAACATTTGTCATCAATGCCATTTTGGTGATAATGCTTTTCGCAGATGAAGACATAATTAATGAGACAACGTCTTCAGTTGAAGAAGGAGTTCACAAGGCTTGATTAAAACAATTGAGTAAAATTTCAATCCATCCAAGACCAATGTAAATGTAAATAGTAGAAGCGAATAGCAAAACAAAATCAAGATAACAATCAAGACACATTACTCAGTCTTGAGGATATAATTACATATAATTGAGGATATGAGTACATTGACAAGGTGAAACGCTTGATTGCTGCTAATCAAGTAGACCTGTCGCGGCAATAACTTGACTTAAGCAAGTATCTCACGCCAAGGCTCAATAAAATACCACTAATCTACAACAAATCAAGTACAGACCAAATGGAATTCCATACAATGATAAAGAAACATTAAGGTCACGGATTTAATTGAGCAGGCAACATTGAGGAATTTTACAGTGACTTGACATCTCCTTGGGTGGTGGGGGCGCAAAGAAAGGTGAAGCTAAATGATAAGTAGTAAATTATCGCCAGCTCAACAAGGTTAATACTGCTTACCCTATCCATTCACTGGTGATCTTCTTTCTAGCTTTCATGGAGTCAGATCCTTTACAACACTAGACTTAAGCGCTGGATACCACCAGGTGGAATTAGATCATAATGACATGTTCTGTACAGTTAACAATACTTCCCTCTGATTAATTCAAGTATTTATCATTCGGGCTTTCAATTTGTCCGGGTATTCTCTTTACATTTTTCTATACGCAATCCGCGTATTAGACAAATTCTGTTTTACATACCTGGATGACATTGCTATGTTTCTAAAGACATGCCTAGTCACGCCGACCAGGTATAACCTTTTTTCGACAGGAAACGTCAAAACTTCCTAATAAGAATATATGACAAAGTCCTATGAGTATTGCAACATATACCAAACTCCGAAAAGGCACAGAACAAAGGTATTTCACATGCAAGTTAAGCGAAAAGTAAGAACAAATTTGTGATTAGTCATTTAGGGAAAGGGCAACGTTAGTTTAGAAGCTTCAGATTTTTTTCAATTTTTCTCCAATCAAGGCATTTCACCTGAACCAAAGAAACTTGAGGCATTGAAAAATGCTTACAGCTCCCAAAACATCAGAGAGCTAAGAATAGGAAAAAAGACCAAGTCATATAAGAATTACCGCAGATATTTAAATCTCAACTACCTATTGCAAAGACAAACAGGGTTGATGTAAAAGGGACAAATACACAGCGTAGAGACTTAACACACAAAAACATAAACCTGGTTTGTGGAGCGCTTTAATCTCGAACATCCTGAAGATTTGACTCTCAATCAAACTGTGTAAAAGTATCCCATCAAGTGATACATGGAAAGATCTTTTTACATTTATTCGAAAATATAGCAGATCCTTTTTTGCATATAATATACAGAAAATGTTTCATTTTGCTTGAGAGAAGTGTGAATAAAGCTTTCAATTAATTATCAAACAGACATATCACCCAAGTAAAGCTTTCCGAAAGTAAACAAATAATATGTCCTAATCACCGAAGCATCTGAAGTTGGCATTGGAATGTACATGAACCTAGCACAGGGAAAACTGAAGATGAAAAGCTAAATAAAATCCTTTACGTTAAGCTGCCAAGAACACAGTGTATGTATAGCATAATCATGATAGAAGCCTTTGTCATAAAGTATGCGTTACAGAAGTTGAACTAAAAACCTTCATGGATCAGATTTACCATAAGAACAGATGACAAGCCATTAGTCCATTAACTTAGTGCGGAACCAGATATTAGAATATATTCCCGGTTAGAAATAAGTGAAGACGCGATAGGACCTTTACCAACGACCATATCAGGTGGAAATATATTTGATTGCTTTTGTCAATTAATGAGCTGGCCAGCATGTTTTCAATGTAGTGTTATTTAAACACCATACTTACCTTGTTTCCCATATCGTTGTGAAAGTACATTGCACATTATTACAACAATCTAGTTTCACATCAAAAGCAAATAATAAAAACTAAGGCAGAATTAAAAATGATGTTGGCACGGCCGGTCGGTATCAACCGCAGAAAATGGTGTAAGTGAAAGTATAACAAAATTGGTGCAGAGCAATCCTTGATTTGCTTTGGCCTCTTTAAATTGTTAAGTTGCGCAGATTGATGTGTTGCTAAAATGTTTTAATTATACTGTTTTAATTGGCAAAACATATTTTTTATAGATTTGGTATAAGATAATGTTCGTCAGGTCGGAAGTAATATAACATTATGTAATGTGTAATGTTACCAAGATTTTATTTACGGCACCAACACTGGTCGAATGGGCACACCTGACCAACGTATTTACCTATGTATATTTCTTGTACTGGCAGGCCTGGGGGCCTGTTATATTTAATAAACTATATCCAAATCCTTGTACATATCTATGTTAATATCCAATTGGGATAATGTCAAATGATATACACCCTGGTTATCCCTACCTTCGACAGAAGAGACGTTGGAATACATATCTTGAGAGGAATGACCAGGTGCCATTTCTCGAGCCATTATTGCGTACGCTTTATTTTCCGATCTGAAAATGATATATCCGAAAAAGTGACCATTTAAGTTAATTGAGATTGCATCGACAACAATATTTTAAAAGCTAAGATGCGTTCGAACATTGACTTTTTACTTGTATATTTATGAGTGTTTAACATTTTGAAGGATAAGTGATGCATTTAGCATCGCTGTTCATTTGATGCGATAAAGTTAGCATTAACTAACCAATAAACTTGCAGTGCCTGATTCTCAAAATAGATCAGCATTTTGCGACATTAAGAAATTACAAACTTAGACACATAATACACATGTATTGAAAGCATATTTCCAAGTGCATTATCAGAACATTGCAGAAACATCAAATACAATTACAATACGATTTTATTTCCTGTGTATATACCATTAGGCAATGTACGTGAAAAACTATTCACAAGAGCATTAAAACAAAAAGAAAAAAACACACCTTTATGCTTAGGAAAACTTGAACTAATACATTATTCTGTTAACCAACCCTTTGTTGAATATAACGAGTTCGTTTTTTTAAAGTATCATTAACAAAATGGCGCAATGCTGTTTTCTTGTAGACTCCTCATTTGCATTTGTTCTCCTATTACCTTGCCGTTGGTAAGGTGTCAAAATTGTTTTAACTCACTGTTTGTAAAAATGTAAACAGTTGTGTGTTGATTAACCGTTTACCGTTAAAAATTGCGGGATCAATGATATTGTATTTAGTATTGTAACATATTTTACAATATTAAAAATCATAAGACAACTGTATTCACAAGCAGTCATATGTTAAAGCGGCAAAAAACCAAGACCTGACGTCAAAAAGAGCAAAGCGAACACCATGGCATAGAAGAGTCTCACCTTTTGTAAAATGTCATGAAAAATCCACCACCAATGCCGCAGCTATGTGGATGATATACACTGACGCAAAGAAGGGACACAATTGCAGCATCCACCACCGATCCTCCATGTACAGCCATTGTTTCTCTGCAAAGCAGCCATCATAATTATCAGTATCATCATAATCATCGTCGTTGTCCTCATCATCAACCTTATCATCATCAACAACATCGTCTTCATCGTTATTATCAACATCATCATCGGCTTCAGTACCATCAACATTATCTTCTTTGAACCCGTTCTAGTCTTGTTTCTCTTTGTTGTGTTTACTTCGATAATTAACTAAATCAGAGCCAAATAACAGCAATGTGTTCATTATATAAAGATTATGTCACCTTCTCATGTATATATTTCTTCGGCATGTTTAATCTTGCCGGAATTGCATTTCCCCATATATACTTACGTTCCATAAGTTCCACAAGGTGGTGAATCTGTGGACACCGAAGCGAATCTGTACCGACCTTCCAGTGTTTCACTTGTCGCCACATTCACTGGGGAATTCTTCGTCAGTCGGGAAGAAGATGGGGCCAATGGACACTCTTCCAGGACTATAACCACTTTGTCCTCCTCATTCTTCTTTAGTCCCATCCCCAGTCCCAATCCAACTGCCAGAGCAACAATTGTTGCAAAACCAAGGATGATAACGATGGCCCAAGCACGGGGTTTCGATATACTGAATGAACGAAAATGACAGTACTTGGTTTATTGTTACAAATATTTAATGATCGTCTAACCCTTATTTATCTTCATTTATTATTCATGCACAAGCGTCCGCAAAAAAAACACGCTCACTGCTCGATTTTGTCGGACGCGGATTACATATGAGATCTACGGGCGCAGAAAGCGGACATGGAAATTACCAAGTGGGTTGAGCTTGTTTACTTTTGCCCCGAACTCTGCGACAAGAACACGGATCACCGTCGCGGAGACATGGAATACCAGCATTCCTTTTTGTTGTCTGCTACCTTGCTTTTTAATTGCACTGCACTTTTACTTTCGGCATACGCCCTTCTTTTCTTTGAAAGAAAGGCAGTTACAAGAAAAACAGCAACGAACAAACGGCACCCGAAACCACCCGAAACCCCCCGAAACAGCTTCCATTTTATGCTGGTGTTTCATGTAAACCTTTTTCCGTCTGATGTTTTCATTGCCTCGGAAAAGTAATCACATTTTGATACAAAGAAAACCTGTGTAGATGAAATGTCGTCCACAGTTTTTGTGTTAGATAAATCATCCCTTCTTACAACTGCTCAATGTAGAGGACGTACATAGACAGATATAATTACAGTACACGTAGACCTTTGGAACATATGATAAGCGGAAGGCTAAAGTTCGAGGACCAAGACCTGGAGACCTGATCTCATTCGCACTGTGTTGGCTAAATAAAACGCACCACGTTTTACAGGATGCTGTATTTCTACGCGCTACTAGACGATGGTTTATGTATATAAAGGACATGTAGTCCTTTTTATGTTGCATTTTATAATCATCTTTAATGTCTTTAAACAAACTGGACATATTGTTGTGAACATTTGTTGATTTTGTACTTCTATGGGATTTCAGCTGTATAACACCTTATTATGTAAATACGTGGAACTATTTCCTGTGGTGCTTGTATAAGTTGAAATTTGTTAAGTCGGATTATTTTCCCTGCACGGTAACATTGTAACTCAGAATAGCTGAATGAAATCGCGTATTAATCGAAATAGTATGCATCCATCTAAACTTGATCTTTAAATGTAGGACTACCTTGTCGCGGTGTATCTAGCCTAACGCTGCTATTTTGAAACACAATAAGCATACGACTGGGACATTATAGCTATGACATGGTTGATGTTTCATAGTCACCGTCTATGTGAAACACTCATTAATATACAAGTAAATAGTCAATGTTCGAACGCATCTTAGCTTTTAAAACATTGTTGTCGATGCGAACTCAATTAACTTAAATGGTCACGTTTTCGGATATATCATTTTCAGATCGGAAAATAAAGCGTACGCAATAATGGCTCGAGAAATGGCACCTGGTCATTCCTCTCAAGATATGTATACCAACGTCTCTTCTGTCGAAGGTAGGGAAAACCAGGGTGTATCTCATTTGACATTATCCCAATTGGATATTAACATAGATAGGTACAAGGATTTGGATATAGTTTATTAAATATAACAGGCCCCCAGGCCTGTCAGTACAGGAAATATAAATAGGTAAATACGTTGGTCAGGTGTGCCCATTCGACCAGTGTTGGTGCCGTGAATAAAATCTTTGTAACATTACACATTACATAATGTTATATTACTTCCGACCTGACGAACATTATCTTATACCAAATCTATAAACAAATATGTTTTTGCCAATTAAAACAGTATAATTAAAACATTTTAGCAACACATCAATCTGCGCAACTTAACAATTTAAAGAGGCCAAAGCAAATCAAGGATTGCTCTACACCAATTTTGTTATACTTTCACTTACACCATTTTCTGCGGTTGATACCGACCGGCCCTGCCAATATCATTATTTAGTTCTGCCTTAGTTTTTATTAATTGCTTTTGATGTGAAACTAGATTGTTGTAATAATGTGCAATGCACTTCCACAACGATATGGGAAACAAGGTAAATATAGTGTTTAAATAACACTACATTGAAAACATTCTGGCCAGCTCATTAATTGACAAAAGCAATCAAATATATTTCCACCTGATATGGTCGTTGGTAAAGGTCCTATGGCGTCTTCACTTATTTCTAACCGGGAATATATTCTAATATCTGGCTCCGCACTAAGTTAATGGACTAATGGCTTGTCATCTGTTCTTATGGTTAATCTGATCCATGAAGGTTTTTAGTTCAACTTCTGTAACGCATACTTTATGACAAAGGCTTCTATCATGATTATGCTATACATACACTGTGTTCTTGGCAGCTTAACGTAAAGGATTTTATTTAGCTTTTCATCTTCAGTTTTCCCTGTGCTAGGTTCATGTACATTCCAATGCCAATTTCAGATGCTTCGGTGATTAGGGCATATCATTTGTTTACTTTCGGAAAGCTTTACTTGGGTGATATTTCTGTTTGATTGTTAATTGAAAGCTTTATTCACACTTCTCTCAAGCAAAATGGAACATTTTCTGTATATTATATATTCTGCTATATTTGAATAAATGTAAAAAAAATCTTTCCATGTATCACTTTGATGGGATACTTTTACACTGTTTGTTTGAGAGTCAAATCTTCAGGATGTTCGAGATTAAAGCGCTCCACAAACCAGGTTTATGTTTTTGTGTGTTAAGTCTCTACGCTGTGTATCTGTCCCTTTTACATTAACCCTGTCTAGAGGTAGTTGAGATTTAAATATCTTCGGTAATACTAATATGACTTGTTCTTTTTTTCCTGTTCTTAGCTCTCTGGCGTTTTGGGAGCTGTAAGCATTTTTCAATGCCTCAATTTTCTTTAGGTCGGGCGAAATGCCTTGATTAGAGAAAAATTGAACAATGTAAGTAGTAGCCTCCTAAAAAACTGGAGCTTTTTAACTAAAGTTTTAGGAAGTTTTGACCTTACCTGTCGAAAAAAGGTTAAACCTGGTCGGCGTGACTAGGCATGTCTTTAGAAACATAGCAATGTCATCTAGGCATGTAAAACAGAATTTGTCTAATACGCGGATTGCGTATAGCATAATGTTTTGAAAATACCCGGACAAGTTGAAAGCTCGAATGATAAATACTTGAATTAATCAGAGGGAAGTAGTGTTAACTGTACAGAACATGTCATTATGATCTAATTACACCTGGTTGTATCAAGCGCTTAAGTCTAATGTTGTAAAGAATCTGACTCCATGAAAGCTAGAAAGAAGATCACTAATGAATGGGATAGGGAAAGCAGTATTAACGTTGTTGAGCTGGCGATAATTTACTTCTTATCATTTAGCTTCACCTTTCTTTGCGCCCCCACGACCCAAGGAGATAACAAGTCACTGTAAAATTCCTCAATGTTGCCTGCTTAATCAAATCCGTGACCTTAATGTTTCTTTATCATTGTATGGAATTCCATTTGGTCTGTGCTTGATTTGTTGTGGATAAGTGGTATTTTATTTAGCCTTGACGTGAGGTACTTGCTTAAGTCAAGTTATTGCCGCGACAGGTCTACTTGATTAGCAGCAATCAAGCGTTTCACCTTGTCAATGTACTTATATCCTCAATTATATGAAATTATATCCTGAAGCATGCAACAATATTGAGCGGATTGCAATTATAAAAGTAGCTGGCGTTTATATTAATTCGCAGCTGTTTGGCGAAGTATTGTTTGACAAAAGAAACCGAGCATACCGATGTTATCAACGCAGCTTGTAAATACAAATGAAGCAGAGAAAAGGGAAAACAGAGTAAGAAATATTCTACTTCCCATCAGAGGTATGGTTTGTTTCTGTCAAATATTTATGTGATTAATCGACAGTATGTGTAAGAGAGTGTTTAGATCCAATGATAGGTAAAGAACACATGGTTACATTTATGTTATGTTTCTTTTGCAGTGTCTTTTAAAGAAATACTACATAAACGAAAAATAAACGAAGCGACTATGAAAAAGTAACAAGTAAACTTTTATGCATATAAATTGTCAAATTCTTACTTTCAAAGTTCAGGACTGCACTAATTAGACCACAAAATGTCTTCAGTGCCATATTCACGATTAAAAATTTCTTCGTATAAAAGATTTCTTTCTTTCTTTTTTTAATAATCAATAATCGCAGTCTTTTTAACAACCCAACAAAAAGCTTTTGGGAGTGAATCGCGCAATAACAGCTCGGTAAATATTACAACAATCGGTGGAGTGTTTGGTTAAGATTTGGACAGACTGCACTAATTATCAAACATATTTGCTCGAACACTTTGATAGACATGTGTGTAATATTTGCTCGGTATTCAAGACTTGTTAGAATCTAAACTTCATGGTTTTACTTTTGTATTAACTAAAATATTTCTTTTAAATACATATTGCGAAGAAATAAATAGGTCATTTAAAGTCAATGTTTTTGTTGCGTGCTGTAAAGATTTCTCGAGCTAAGGCGGATATTGGTGACTTCGTACCATTTCAAAGTCGTAGCACGTTTGTTTGTTTGGAAACTTCGCACAATTTGTTGAGTAGATTTGTTCATTGATGTTGATGTATTGCCCTAGGAATTAAAAGGTATCATTCACACTTGCACATTGACTCAGTGGTTCTAAATGCTATTATGCTAAATACGTGCAGTTTTCTGATATATTATTGCCGGCGACTTTGATGCCGTGCATCAACTTTTTTTTCTTGTCTGACCCAACCACACAGTGAACAAAGGAAGTACTCCTGACTAGTCCGAGATATGTCGTTAAATTAACCATTCTAATGATTTGCGCAAACTTTAACCACAAATGTTGCAGGCTTTTCTGGGAGATTTTCCTTCTGTCGATTTCATATAGTGTTTCATTTAGTAGTGTTAATTTGTTGTTAGTTACACAAATTTCACCGAAAAGATCTTAGCACCAAATAATTTGCAAACATTGTTTTCCCCTTTTTTTAATGTCATTAATCAAACAGACACTAGAAGTTAGCATTATAATGTTTGGAACTTGTAATTGTCTAAATGAAACATGATTAAATCATCTGAAAAAGAACTATCGTCGTTAAAGATGTAATAGTTGCTCAAAATGTAATCGACAAGAATAATGCCGAACTGCTGTTCCATGTTGCGTTGAAAAAGAGTGTTAATAAATGCAAGATTGTCGAATTTTGTTTGTTACGTCGCGTATAAAGTTGCAGATTTGTTTAATGTTTTTTTAATGGTCATATGAACAATGGAAATAAAATATCGACTTTTTTTTAAGCGCACATTTTGAATTCGCGCTTTTCGTGAATGAGAGGGGGGAGGGGGGGGGCTTAAATACTCTTAATCATGTCTTTGTGTTAGCTCCCCTTTTATGTATTCGTTGTAATGTAATAAAATCATAAAATTTTACCCTTCTTTTTTAAACACTAAATGTTATAACATGCTTATATGTTATGAAATAAAATAGGCATTGAGTTATTTTTCGGGAGCAATATGATGGGGAAAATATGTAAAATGTTTTGCACAAAGTAAATATAAAAACGCAAGCCTACACTCAGAGTATAACAGAAAATCGCCAAACAATTAACTGAATATGAAATCCTACAAAAGTGTATTAACTTTTGGATAAATGGTGCATATATAATTTGGAAAATACATGTATATATGTACTGGCAGTTTTTTTATTTTTAAGAAAAGGCTCTTTTTCAAGTAATGACAATCAACACAAAGCAATGCATTTTTTAAAATGATATCTTTGCAAATAATATGAAATAAAAATACATTAATAATACAATGTATTAAAACAGATTTGAAACTAAGCACAAAAATGCGTTGAGTTGTTTGTCATTAGTACTTTTTTGTCAAAAATATCAAAAACTCTATAAATTTTTACATTTTTGACAAAAATGTATATTTAGTCAAAGCACACATGGTAATATACACACATTAATTATTATTTATTTTTTTATTAAATATGAAATAAATACAACCAAATCATTGAGTTTATGGAACCAGATTTGAAACCAAGCAAAAATAAGTGATGATCGTTATTTCTTCCATTTACTAGTATCTGAAAAAGAGCCAACTATTGCTCTCGGCCGTCGGTTCCAAAGTCATCCCTGATACCTTGGGACAATAGTTTAGACTCGGGGCTAAGGGGACAGCATTACGCCTGACTCGTCGGTGTCAGTATAATGGACAGGCCGGGTTCAGTCCCTGGGCACCTCATAAGTGCCCCTGTGCTATAATGATAGGAATGTCGCTGCACAGTATCGGCCAAAAATCCCAGAAGGACATGAAAGTTCACAGAAACTTTCAAGGAAGCATTCAGCGTTGCGTCAGAAAGCCAGGAAAGCTTCAAATTCATCATTGGGAACAATGCCTTAGGCTTAAGGAATGGAAGTGATCGTCTTTACGTAACTGACATCAAATGTGAACTTTATGCATGGAACGCAGATGCCGGCAAGACTTATTCCTTGAAGATCGGTAGACAGAGATTATATATTAGAGACATCCTGACCAACAATGTCGGGGATGCTGTGCATCCGTGAAGACCCAAGTAGAAATACTTTACAGAACCTTGCTTCTGTTTGAATCGTTGAATTGTTTTGTATATATTTGACTCTCCCTCCCCATACCTTCTCTCGTACATGTATCGGGCATGTTATGAAACTCCATGATCGAATTCACGATGGGCATTAGAGCGTGCAAGATACCTTAGCAAAACATTATTCCTCCTTTATTCATCTGCAATATTAACAGCGCATCAACACTGTGAACATAATATTAAGAGGAGATAACACACATGGACAGGTATGTATTTACTATTGACTTTAACATGTGAAGTTGCATTTGAAGTATGATAACGCATAACACGTCATTCATTGATTTGTTCTCAGAACCCTTTAAATATCATTCATGATCGAACTTTGCCATTGTTTTCAACGTTAAGTGACTGCTTTGCAATTATATAGCATGTGTTTGTTAAATTACTGTTTGTATGTTTACTTATTTTAGGGTAAATCATAGTCGAAGGTGAACCGGCCGCAATAGCTCAATTGGTAGAGCACTGGCTTGCGGATCGGGAGGTCGCGGTTTCAAACTCCGGCCGGGTCAAATTAAAGACTTTTAAAGTTGGTAGTATCAGTATAATGGACCGGCCGGGTTCAGTCCTGGGCACCTCGTAAGAGCCCTTAGGCTATATTAATAGAAATGTCGCGGCAAATCCCAAATCATATCCTAGTCTAAAATGTCATTTATCTTAGCCGAATTATATACAAACTAATTTATTATCGTATATACATTGGATTGAAAACTCTAGCTAACTTACATGTGCACTTATTGAAACAAATACTGTCAAATATCTGTAGCATAATACCGAACCTGGTAGCGTAATCGGTAGAGCGTCGGCTCCAGGTAAGGGAGACCCTGGGTTCGAATCCGGTCGTGGTATAGCTCCCCCTGCTAACGCTCAAGCAAATATAAGGGTAGTTCCATGACTGGTTTGCCAGGTTTGTCAGGATAATGTGACCGGGTGTGGTATCATGCCACGAAGTGTAAAATAAACCAGATTTAACAAATCTGTTCAAGTGATAACGAATTTCATTTCTATATTTTTGTGAGATTTTGTGGTAATAAAGTTTCACTCCACAGCCCCATTCGTTCGGTTTTGCTGAGTGACCGTTCCAAGGCGGTAACTGTTGGGTTTGCTTTTTTCGTTAAATGACTCATCACAGGTTTGTCGTCACTTTAACATTTGGCTTGCGTCTGAAAACCTTTGTCCTGAGCCTGTTCAAATTTTGGTATATATTGCAATGCTCATAGGACATTGTCATATAGGATTACTATTGAGAATTGATTAAACGTATAATTCTTGAATCTTGAAATAGACATACATCCTTGATCTTATTTAGTTTTTTTAATGCTAGGAAAAACTACAAAAATACTTTTAAGCATATTATGTACCTGGCAGTGGTACATAAGATGTGTATTTGTCGCTTGAGCAAGATGTGCAGGTACAATGTATGCACATTTTGCCAGGCAAACGTTGGTTGTGTGTGTTTCATAGTCATAGCTATAATGTCCCAGTCGTATGCTTATTGTGTTTCAAAATAGCAGCGTCAGGCTAGATACACCGCGACAAGGTAGTCCTACATTTGAAAATCAAGTTTAGATGAATGCATACTATTTCGATTAATACGCGATTTAATTCAGCCATCCTGAGTTACAATGTTACCGTGCAGAGAAAATAATCCGACCTAACAAATTTCAACTTATACAAGCACCACAAGAAATAGTTCCACGTATTTACATTATAGGGTGTTAGTTGAAATCCCGTAGAAGTACAAAATCAACAAATGTTCATAACAATATGTCCAGTTTGTTTAAATACATTTAAGATGATTATAAAATGCAACACAAAATGGACTACATGTCCTTTATATACAAAAACCATCGTCTAGTAGCGCGTAGAAATACAGTATCCTGTAAAGCGTGGTGCGTTTTATTTAGCCAACACAGTGCGAATGAGATCAGGTCTCCCGGTCTTGGTCCTCGAACTTTAGCCTTCTGCTTATCATATGTTCCAAAGGTCTACATGTACTGTAATTATATCTGTCTATGTATGTCCTCTACATTGAAGAGTTGTAAGAAGGGATGTTTTATCTAACACAAAAACTGTGGACGACATTTCATCTACACAGGCTTTCTTTGTATCAAAATGTGATTACTTTTCCGAGGCAATGAAAACATCAGTGTTTGCAAGCCTTTTTAATATCAATAGCGACACTGAGCGTTTTCAGTAATATAAGATGTTTAATCTGAGTAACACAATGTACGGTTAAAAGGCATAGCAACAAGCTATTTGTTTGTAATAAAACTCTACGACGGAAAAAGGTTTACATGAAACACCAGCATAAAATGGAAGCTGTTTCGGGTGGTTTTGGTGGGAGCCGTTTGTTCGTTGCTGTTTTTCTTGTAACTCGCTTTCTTTCAAAGATAAGAAGGGCGTATGCCGAAAGTAAAAGTGCAGTGCAATTAAAAAAGCCAGGTAGCAGACAACAAAAAGGAATGCTGGTATTCCATGTCTCCGCGACGGTGATCCGTGTTCTTGTCGCAGAGTTCGGGGAAAAACTAAACACGCTCCACCCACTTGGTAATTTCCATGTCCGCTTTCTACGCCCGTAGATCTCATACGTGATCCGCGTCCGACTAAATCGAGCAGTGAGCGTTTTTTTTTCTGCGGACGCTGCTGCATGAATAAATGAAGAGAAATAAGGGTTAGACGATCATTAAATATTTGTAACAATAAACCAAGTACTGTCATTTTCGTTCATTCAGTATTTCGAAACCCCGTGCTTGGGCCATCGTTATAATCCTTGGTTTTGCAACAATTGTTGCTCTGGCAGTTGGATTGGGACTGGGGATGGGACTAAAGAAGAATGAGGAGGACAAAGTGGTAATAGTCCTGGAAGAGTGTCCATTGGCCCCATCTTCATCCCGACTGACGAAGAATTCCCCAATGTACGTGACGCCAAGTGAAACACTGGAAGGTCGGTACAGATTCGCTTCGGTGTCCACAGATTCACCACCTTGTGGAACTTATGGAACGTAAGTCTATGTGCGGAAATGCAATACCGGCAAGATTAAACATGCCGAAGAAATATATACATGAGAAGGTGACATAATCTTTATATAATAAACACATTGCTGTTATTTTGCTCTGATTTAATTAATGATCGAAGTAAACAAAACAAAGAGAAAGAAGACTAGAACGGGTTCAAAGTAGATAATGTTGATGGTGCTGATGCCGATGATGATGTAGATAACAACGATGAAGACAATGTTGTTGATGATGATAAGGATGATGATAAGGACAACGATGACAACGACGATTATGACGATACTGATAATTATGATGGCTGCTTTGCAGAGAAACAATGGCTGTACATGGAGGATCGGTGGTGGATGCTGCAATTGTGTCTATTCTTTGCGTCAGTATATATCATCCACATAGCTGCGGCATTGGTGGTGGATTTTTCATGACATTTTACAAAAGGTGGGACTCTTCTATGCCATGGTGTTCGCTTTGCTCTTTTTGATGTCAGGTCTTGTTTTTTTTTGCCGCTTTAACATATGACTGCTTGTGAATACAGTTATCTTATTATTTTTAATATTGTAAAATATGTTACAATACTAAATACAATATCATTGATCCCGCAATTTTTAACGGTAAACGGTTAATTAACATACAACTGTTTACATTTTTACAAACAGTGAGTTAAAACAATTTTGACACCTTACCAACGGCAAGGTAATAGGAGAACAAATGCAAATGAGGAGTCTACAAGAAAACAGCATTGCGCCATTTTGTTAATGATACTTTAAAAAAACGAAATCGTTATATTCAACAAAGGGTTGGTTAACAGAATAATGTATTGGTTAAAGTTTGCCTAAGCATAAAGGGGTTTTTTTTGTCTTCTTTTTGTTTTAATGCTCTTGTGAATAGTTTTTCACGTACAGTGCCTTATGGTATATACACAAGAAATAAAATCGTATTGTAATTGTATTTGATGTTTCTGCAATGTTCTAATAATGCACTTGGAAATACGCTTTGAATACATGTGTATTATGTGTCTAAGTATGTAATTTCTTCGCAAAATGCTGATCTATTTTGAGAATCAGGCACTACAAGTTTATTGGTTAGTTAATGCTAACCTTATCGCATCAAATGAACAGCGATGCTAAATGCATCAAAATGTTAAACACTCATAAATATACAAGTAAATAGTCAATGTTCGAACGCATCTTAGCTTTTAAAATATTGTTGTCGATGCGAACTCAATTAACTTAAATAGTCACGTTTTCGGATATATCATTTTCAGATCGGAAAATAAAGCGTACGCAATAATGGCTCGAGAAATGGCACCTGGTCATTCCTCTCAAGATATGTATACCAACGTCTCTTCTGTCGAAGGTAGGGAAAACCAGGGTGTATATTGACATTATCCCAATTGGATATTAACATAGATATGTACAAGGATTTGGATATAGTTTATTAAATATAACAGGCCCCCAGGCCTGCCAGTACAGGAAATATAAATAGGTAAATACGTTGGTCAGGTGTAGCTATTCGACCAGTGTTGGTGCCGTGAATAAAATCTTGGTAACATTACACATTACATAATGTTATATTACTTCCGACCTGACGAACATTATCTTATACCAAATCTATAAAAAATATGTTTTTGCCATTAAAAGAGTATACTTAAAACATTTTTGCAACACATCAATCTTCGCAACTTAACAATTTAAAGAGGCCAAAGCAAATCAAGGATTGCTCTGCACCAATTTTGTTATACTTTCTCTTACACCATTTTCTGCGGTTGATACCGACCGGCCCTGCCAACATCATTGTTTAATTCTGTCTTAGTTTTATTTATTGCTTTTGATGAGAAACTAGATTGTTGTAATAATGTGCAATGCACTTTCACAACGATATGGGAAACAAGGTAAGTATGGTGTTTAAATAACACTACATTGAAAACATTCTGGCCAGCTCATTAATTGACAAAAGCAATCAAATATATTTCCACCTGATATGGTCGTTGGTAAAGGTCCTATCGCGTCTTCACTTATTTCTAACCGGGATATATCTAATATCTGGTTCCGCACTAAGTTAATGGACTAATGGCTTGTCATCTGTTCTTATGGTAAATCTGATCCATGAAGGTTTTTAGTTCAACTTCTGTAACGCATACTTTATGACAAATGCTTCTATCATGATTATGCTATACATACACTGTGTTCTTGGGAGTTTTACGTTAAGGATTTTATTTAGCTTTTCATCTTCAGTTTTCCCTGTGCTAGATTATGTATATTCCAATGCCAACTTCAGATGCTTCGGTGATTAGGGCATATCATTTGTTTACTTTCGGAAAGCTTTACTTGGGTGATATTTCTGTTTGATTGTTAATTGAAAGCTTTATTCACACTTCTCTCAAGCAAAATGGAACATTTTCTGTATATTATATATTCTTCTATATTTGAATAAATGTAAAAATATCTTTCCATGTATCACTTTGATGGGATACTTTTACACTGTTTGTTTGAGAGTCAAATCTTCAGGATGTTCGATATTAAAGCGCTCCACAAACCAGGTTTATGTTTTTGTGTGTTAAGTCTCTACGCTGTGTATTTGTCCCTTTTACATCAACCCTGTTTGTCTTCGTCAATAGGTAGTTGAGATTTAAATATCTGTGGTAATTGTTATATGACTTGGTCTTTTTTTCCTATTCTTAGCTCTCTGATGTTTTGGGAGCTGTAAGCATTTTTCAATGCCTCAAGTTTCTTTGGGTCAGGTGAAATGCCTTGATTGGAGGAAAATTGAAAAGAAACTGAAGCTTTTAAACTTAAGTTTTAGGAAGTTTTGACGTTACCTGTCGAAAATAGGTTATACCTGGTCGGCGTGACTAGGCACGTCTTTAGAAACATAGCAATGTTATCCAGGTATTTAAAACAGAATTTGTCTAATACGCGGATTGCGTATAGCAAAATGTTTTGAGAATACCCGGACAAATTGA
Source organism: Sinonovacula constricta (assembly GCA_007844125.1). NCBI lineage: Eukaryota > Metazoa > Mollusca > Bivalvia > Cardiida > Solecurtidae > Sinonovacula > Sinonovacula constricta. The sequence continues at coordinate 19,183,034 of CM017562.1, forward strand.
AAGCCCGAATGATAAATACTTGAATTAATCAGAGGGAAGTAGTGTTAACTGTACAGAACATGTCATTATGATCTAATTACACCTGGTGGTATCAAGCGCTTAAGTCTAAAGTTGTAAAGAATCAAACTCCATGAAAGCTAGACAGAAGATCATCAATGAATGGGATAGGGTAAGCAGTATTAACCTTGTCGAGCTGGCGATAATTTACTACTTATCATTTATCTCCACCTTTCTTTGCGCCCCCCACCACCCAAGGAGATGTCAAGTCACTGTAAAATTCCTCAATGTTGCCTGCTCAAACCTACCTTAATGTTTCTTTGTCGTTGTATGGAATTCCATTTGGTCTGTGCTTGATTTGTTGTGGATTAGTGGTATTTTATTGAGCCTTGACGTGAGGTACTTGCTTAAGTCAAGTTATTGCCGCGACAGGTCTACTTGATTAGCAGCAATCAAGCGTTTCACCTTGTCAATGTACTCATATCCTCAATCATATGTAATTATATCCTCAAGACTGAGTAATGTGTCTTGATTGTTATCTTGATTTTGTTTTGCTAATCGCAAACTATTTACATTTACATTGGTATTGGATGGATTGAAATTTTACTCACTTGTTTTAATCAAGCCTTGTGAACTCTTTCATCAACTGAAGACGTTGTCTCATTAATTAAGTCTTTATCTGCGAAAAGCATTATCACCAAAATGGCATTGATAGACAAATGTTTTGTGATTGCGAATGTATGTAATTTAAAAGAGTCGACTTTGAGATTAATTGTGGCTTCCCCAGTTCTGTCTATAGGTCTCCTGATTCTGTACACAGCAATATTCCTGATGTTCTGATTTGTAGTTTGTGTTTTCAAAATCAAATTTTCGTTCATTTAATAATGAAATAGGCTCCTGTATTTACCAGCAGCTGTACCGTTTTGTCACATTCTTAGATTTAAGTTAACTTAGGAATTACCTTTAGGCCTGCATAAACAATATACTTTGTGGAATTAGTCTTGGGCCACAATCCCCTATATACCAAGCTCGTTTTAATTTAAAGATTTGCGCTTCTTTAAATACGTTATAACTTTTTATTGTCGGAGTACATGGTCTTCGATATGACAAAACCAGCGACTAACATTGTTTTATTACTAGATTTAAGCTGAATTTCTACCTCACTGGTTTTCATCATGAGTAGTTTTCTTATTTAGTTAATATACATTTTCTTCAGATGCGTTTGAATCTAGTCTTTGCTGAAATATATTCCTACGTTGCTCCTTACATGCAATTTTCAGATCATCTTTGAAAGTTTCTGGGCTTTAGGTATACTTTTAATTTGATTTTTTCATTTAATAAACTATTGTGAGAAAGTCCAAGTAATTGGCGGTTATACAGGGTAAATTGTATACATAGATTAGTCCAATTTATCGGCAAGATGAACATTAAATTTTTTTTTTATAGATCAAGACTTTTAAGTTAAATTTGCGGATCAGATATTCCATCAAATCTAAACTTAAGATCCGTTTTTCATTCTTTTTAATTTGATTCTGCATTTGTTGCTTCAAAATATATTATAAAATCAGAACCAACCTGGTTATTATTTGTAGTGTTCTTGCGAAGTCTTCTGCCATTGCAAAAGAATTACCAAAACAGAAGTATATCAAAAGTGGTTAACTGTTCGTGCTTTGATTTGTTCTTCACCATGATCCTTATTATTGAAGACTTTTTCTCTTCGAACTGTTTTCTCACATCTTCCGACAAAACACCAAAACACCTGTCTTTTATCACATAGTTCATCCTGGCCATGGCCACCATTTATCCCATACATATAACATAATTTTGAGATTTGTAAATAGACACTAAGTCATTTTAAATAGACACTAAATAATTTTGTACATAAACGAGTCCATTATTGATGGCTACATGATAATCATGTGGTGGTCGGTGAAAATACACGCTGACTGCATACATTACATACCGTTATAAAAGGTTACAATGTGTCATTTGAAAGAATTATTAACAGTTCTAAGACATCCTTAAAAATTCAAGTATTGCGTTTACGAATAAATATTAAGCATACATTCGTGGAAAATCCCATTTACTGAAACCTTATACATTGACACCGAGTGTAACATACAACTTTTGTTTCTACAAGTGATTTTTCACGATTCGTAAAGTAAAACATCCTTTGACGATATTCGTAAAAGTATTCGATATAAGACTTAGATAATCTTTCCATGTGTACTTTTCAATTTCAAAAACTCAAACAACTGTTTCCCTTCCATATGCTGCGTAAATGATTAGCACAATATAAGGAAAGTGTTTAAAACATAATTATTGTCACCAGACGAAAAATCCAAGATTCTAAAATATATTTCTTCTCACCCATAAACAATAGTTACCATACCTACGTCGGAAAAAGCATCATTTAAGAAATCAAGATTCCCGACAAGGATTTTTAATATACCTTCAAAGCGTTAATTAGAATATATGACAAAGTCCTATGAGCAATGCAACATATACCATGACGGGTATATGCTTCCAAAACTTCAAAGTCGTATTCCAACAACCCCTGCCTACTGGAATGTAACCACAGAAATTCATGCGTGTTAAGGAAGTTTTATAAAGTACTTAAAGCCAATCGAAATGTGTTTATGTTAAGTTCACATTGGTGTTCACACGAACTCAGCGATTATAATCTCTACGAGATACCCTTTATTCCCTATTTCCAGGTGGTATGTCGATCGGAATTCCAGGGGAAGTCAAGGGTCTGTAGGAAGCACATCAGCTGGGAGGCAAACTTCCCTGGAAGGAGCTGTTTAAGCCAGCCATTCAGATGGCCACTGACGGCTTTAAAGTGGGACGAGTGCTGGCAGCTACTATACATACTTACCAAGCCTTCTTCGAGGGTTACGATAATCTCAAGTAACGAAAATCATCAGCTTATCGTCGTCATTTTACCTATTTTATCAACAGAAAAAAATCTAAAAAATTACCACCCAAAATAAAACAACGACGACAACAACAACAATAAACGTACATTCTTGAAGTGTGATTGATCATGAAATTTTATTTTTAAGCCAACATCGTTTTTATGATATAATATTTTTTTTCTTCTTCAGAAATATGCTTACGAATACAGACACTGGAGAACTTTACCTGGAAGGAGAAACTATGCGCTTGCCTAAATTGGCTGAAACTCTTCAGAAGATCGCCAACGATCCGTTTACATTCTACAACGGGACTCTGGCCGACGATATCGTGTCCGATATAGCGGATGGAAGTACGGGCATGTTTTTTGTTACATTCTTATGTCGTGATTAAACATTTAAAGAGTCTTTTTCCTTAGCACCTGACATGTCAGTTTTAAAACTCATCAACCAATCAGATCATTGGAAATGGTATCAGGCTCGAGATTATTACCATTATAGAAGTTGTATAACCCCTGTCCCTGAACTTTAGCAACGACGAACCTTAACAGTTTAAGGAACAAAAATACTTGGAGAAAGTTCTCATGTCGATTAAAATGTCTACAAGACGAACTAATGAACAAAAACATTACCTTCATTGTAGATTGATTTGCCGATTCGGTGTTTATAGTATGTATGCAAGAATGTCATGAGATAATAGACAGTGTTTTAAATTATGTTTAAACAATACTACTACTACTACTACTACTACTACTACTACTACTACTACTACTACTACTACTACTACTACTACTACAAATAATAATAATAATAATAATAATAATAATAATAATAATAATAATAATAATAATAATAATAATAATAATAAACAATAATAATAAAAAAATAATTAATCGTGTCATGTAAAGAAGGAAATACTATCATTAATTTATTAAAGATGGAAACATTACGCTAGATGACCTGCATCGTTACACGGCAGCCATCAAGAATCCATTGAGCTTCACATTCCAGAACAACGACACCATGTTTTCTCCGCCACCACCGTCTAGTGGCGGGGTGCTGCTCCTTATCCTCAACATCCTCGACGGTAAACGTGCAGTTAAACTGTCATTACACACTATGTGTGCATGTTATTTGTATTATATGCATCTACAATAATCTTACAATAAACGTACTGTTAAACTGTTTTAAACACTATTTGTCTATGTAATTGGTATACATCCTTGACGATAAGTATTCGGTTCACTTTTATACACATTAGTCTATATTTTGTATCTATTTTATCTTCAAGCCACATTACAACAAAATACCTTGCTGTTTCTCTTTCACATCAGTTACCTGTAAAATAGTGCGTTTGAACAGAAAACCATGACGGCAAGACGCTTATCTTCCAATCCTCGACGTAAAACAACAACATTGGGATTTCTCATTAAGTACTAAGATATGACATCAAACTGGTTGCATTATTTTGGCAACATTGAAATATGAATCAGTTAAATACCAAATAATGCAACTTAGAACTGTCTGAAGATCTTATGCGTAGCATGCTATTTTATGTTGTGAAGAACTCGGATAGTTAAACAGGGATGTTCGTATGTTTATATGCTGCTTTCAGATGTAAATTTGAGGTAATTACGTGTTAACGTAATGCTCATTGTCGACAGTCAAATACTTGGGGTGGGGTGGGGGTGGCGGTGGCGGTGGGGACGAAGGGTTAACTAACTTGGTTAATGTTTATAATTAATTACAAACGTTATTTATGCTAAAATCCTAAAGTTTTATTATGGATTACATGTCCTAACACATGATTACTAAGATTATGTTTTGTAATAAATGTTTTAATGGCTTACAATATGCCAACAGATGATGTTTATAATGAATGTTTACAATGAATGGCTAAATGTGATAAAACCTTGTTTATATTGATATAAACAATAGATTGCCTGTGCTTCCACAGGATACAACATGTCTGCTAATGATTTCAACTCCGTCGACAAAGCCACTTTGGCGTACCATAGAATCATTGAGGCCTTCAAACACGGTTTCGCTGTAAGGTCAAATATTGGTGATGCCGATGTGGAGGATGAAGATTTTAAAGCGGAGATTGATCAAGTAAGTCAGTCATAAGACAATTACAGTTCATTTAATTTAATATACTAATTAAGCAAGTATTTATTCAGGTAATGATATAAATTGATTTATGTTTGTTCAATACTGAAAATTTAAAAGATTTATAAGACATAAATACTAGAGGTTGATAATCATGTTGCTTTGTTGAACCGAAATTTTCACACAAACGAAATCGTCACACGTGTGAAAAATTCGTACGAGTTCTTCACATACGTGTGAAAGTTTCGTACGAAAATGGCCAAAAATGTGCTGTGAAAATTTCGAGACCTATTTTCTAACCACCACTAGGTATCAACGAATTTTTCACATAATTAGGTGACACATTCCTACGTCTTGCGCACATGACTATGTTATGAAGTTATATCCTGAAAAATATAATTATTACTGTTAGCTCTTATGGATTTACATGATTTCTCATAATAAATATTTTGGTAAATAAAGAACAACAGTTAGTAAATGTATGGAAACTTTATAAAAGTGAGGAGGAATTGGAGGACAATACCATAAAGTGATGCTTTAATTGTCTTTTTAAATTAACCACTTATATATTCTAACTTTTGTTCATTTTAGTTTCGGCTCGAGAGTTGTAGGCTCCCGTACAGGAATTGTGTTTAATGACGACATGGATGACTTTGGTAAACCCGGGACCGTGAACACTTTCGGTTTAGCGGCATCTCCCGCCAACTTTATTAAACCTTACAAGCGCCCTCTGTCGTCGATGTCCCCAAGTATCGTAGTAGATAGTGCCGGTGACGTAAAGTTTGTCGTCGGTGCTTCTGGTGGATCAAGGATTATAACGACAAGTGCTCTGGTAGGTTAAATATGGTTTAATAGTGGCCCCGCATGGGACTCGAATTAACTTTTTAGAAGTGGAAACGTTACACGTTAGCGACTCTAATGAACGATTCTGCCATTGGCACATCCGCTTAATATGCAAATGAAGACTGTATCCTCAATTGTTTAAGATTTATATTTTGTTCTATCGACTTAGTGGAATGTTAATATTTTTTTATATATTTTTCATATATTTTATATTATGTACAAATCGTGATAACATCTTGGTTGATTAAATGTTTTCATTGAGTTTTAACTTGTTTTTATATTTTATCCCGTTATCTTCAAATACTATACGCATTGTCATTGTGTATGGTTTCTTTACAGACAACTTTCCTCACCCTCAAACTTGGTCTTGGTTTGAAGGAGTCCATTGACTATCCAAGGGTGCATCACCAACTGATTCCACCGGAAGTCCTAGTTAAAGCAGCGTTTCCCCAGGTAGAAAAATTTTCTATAATGTAATTTTATGAATTCTAGGATTAATTAACCCGTGTTATGCTTTATTATGTTTAAACAAACACAAACACAAACATGCATAAACGGACGAACGCAAGCACACACGTACACACACGCACGTACGCACACGCACATAACTGCCCAGAGTCGGTGGAACTTTACCCCACCAAAAGTGTTGTTATTAGTTAGTTATTTCAAGTCTGAATTGGTATTTTCAAATATTTATTCAATTAAAAATGTCTTGCACCTGAATCAATAAACACACACACGCATTACATTTATTATAACTCGAACTTTGTTTTGTAAAAAATATACATTATTAAATCTTAGTACCGCATTGTTTCCAAGTTTCACTTAAGTTAAGATACAAGATATTCACTCTGAAAAAACGTTCTAAATAAACAGTTTATTTCTTCAATTTTTTCAAAACGTCAAAGAGAACCATTTGATTATCCATGTTGTTGTTTTTTTCATTTCACTAAGGCTGTTGTGGACAAACTGATGACGATGGGCCACACATTTAAGCAACAGAATGACTTATCGTCCGCTCAGGCAATCTACAAAAGGGACAGGGATATATTTTCCTACGCAGATTCTTCCAGATATGGAATTACTGATGGATACTAAACCTACCACTACGCTATTTGTTAGACGAACACAAAATATTGATATTTTCGTAAACTTTCTGACCTACGAAATTACGTTTATATATTTTATAAATAGTGATTATATATATACCATCAATTTGATAAAAAACACTATCATGATTTTATTTGAAAGACAAAAGTGTTTTGTCTTAAACCTTTTGCAAATATTTTCAATGGCGTAGCATGTTATAGAAATATACATTTTGAAGGTGACAAATGTCTAAAAGGCAATATAACCGAAGAGGGTTGGTAGAGTTGAAAGTTCGAGAGCAAAATATAAAAACGAACGTTAACTCTTGTGTACGTGCATAATACCTACCCTGGATTTAAACTCGAATTCAGAATGTAAAGAAATTCAATAAATGAATATAAATAATACAACTGTTAGCTACTTTAAAGTTCAGCAAATTTGTTTTGCTTATATTGTATGCCAAAGACATGTAAGGTTAACTAGCTTAATCACAGGACACCTCTGTTTTAAAGTCTGACTGAAGTTTTCAATAGTTATAAAAATTATAATAATAACATAATAAAATATACTTTCAAATGACGATGTGTTTATAGACGATAAAATTTCCTTTGTAAAATATTAATAAACTTTATAAATAGATCCACATTACTTTCGCGAGGATGCACCAATATCCATGCGGAGTGATGTCAGTTGGCATTGCCCCATGTATCCTAATAAAGACACCGACGCAATTTAAGGGATCCAACGCCGCCGCTGCTCGATTTTAGGGATCCAACGCCGCCGCTGCTCGATTTGCAGACATAGCGATATGATAGTTTGCTCAAACTCATTACACGAGACATTTTTTTGACAAGTGTGAAGCCTCAAATTCGGCATTCAAAATTTTAAAAAAATCAGGTAGAAAAGGTACACTTGCTTGGAGTTTTCAGTGCATTGAATATTTTGCATCAGATGTATAGTATGAAACAATCATTTCACTACCCAAGCCTGAAAAGTTGGAAATTCTCCTAATGCAAGAAGAAGTTTTTGAGCATATTTTTTTTCATAAACAAATTCAACGAATTAAAACAACGATGTGTAATACTGTAAACTAAATAGCACTACATCAAATGCATAGCATGTAAATTTTGGCGCTCAATGAGCGATTTTAATGAATAGTTTCCCCTGAATAATCCCTAAATGCAAGTAGGTCCTTTCATTTGCTTTACAAGGATTTTGTGCTTGTGCTCTTTGGAGTGTTTGTTGACTTTTCTGCCTTTCTTGAGATAGCCAAATTAACCATCATCAACAAACACTTCCATTTTTTCAAACAAATCTCCATAAAAATTTAAACAGATTTTAAGCTTATATTTATGCAAACGTAAGAAATTTCACTGTAATTGCAATATCTACAAAAGAACAGGCGACTAAGTCCAAGAATTTCAACTAAAAGGACCTACCTACTATTTGGAATACCTTGGATATAAACTAACAAGGGAGACAATATCCATTTCCCCATGTACCCCATTGTAAGCCACATGTAAATAAACACCATTCTCCTCTTCGCGTGTATCACTCTACTTAAAGGTGATATACGACAGTATGCCTATATCAAATACATTTAACAAACTTTTCGATACCAACTTTAAGACATGTAATTCTTATATCTGCAATGGTGCACAATTGTTCCTTCTCTAATTTAGACATCTAGCTTTTATATTCATATTGTATAGGTGATTTTTAGGTAAGCACATGCCTATTTACAAGAAATTGTATATTTATACAACGGGTCGTGTGTTTTTTAAATTACAAAATAAGTAGTTTTGAGTGTTTGGTAGATAGCATTGACATTAAAATGTTTTTATAATGTTAACAAAACTAGTCAGTCGATATTAACCCTGCCTTCTAGGTGGGTGTAAAAAATGGGCAAAATTCATTTCTAACTAATCGAGTCTTTTACAAGTTAAAATGTTGTTTAGCTTCTGGTACCTGTATAGTTCGATAATTTTCGTATAAGCCCATAAAAATAAAGAATTTTTCTCAATTTCGGTCTATGATGGTATTTTATTTTAGGTGTGGTCATAGGAAAATATGGTTCGAAAAGAGATGAGACCGTATACATGGTAATCATTTGAGTAATCATGACCTTCTTGGGATTGGGATACTGTGCAGCGACATTTCTATCATTATAGCACAGGGGCGCTTTTGAGGAGTCCAGGTACTAAACCCGGCTGGTCCATTATACTGACACCGACGAGTCAGGCGTAATGCTGTCCCCTTAGCCCCGAGCGTAAGGAGGGAAGCCATTATTACCAACTTTAAAGTATTTGGTTTGACCCGGCCGGGATTTGAACCCGCGACCTCCAGATCCGCAAGCTGACGCTATACCTCTTGAGCTATGACCTTGGTGCATCTAAAAGAGAAATTGTCTGTAAATTGTCAAGCATACAATATGGTGTCAGTACAAGTTTATCGATAACGTTGTAGGCTTCTTTTGCAATAACCTTGAGGCGGCGAACATAAGGATGTTTTTCCTGATAGAGATTACGATGTCAAAGCTTTCAACGAAATCGTCGCATATAAATCTTGAGGACATTTCAGGTATATTTCCAGTCTTTGTTTTGGTCATTTTTTCAACTCAACAATGCCATTTTGGAGTGAAGAATTTAAAAGTTTAACATGATAAAGATCTCATATATTGTGAGTGAGTTTACATGACTTACACTAATATTTGCAAATGCGTTTAAGAGAATAAAGTTTTCCTAAAGAATTTTGACAGAATTGGAATATATAACACAATCTATGCTGGAAATCATTTGAAACCTTATGCAGTTTGTCTTGACAAAAAGATTAACCGAAATATTGTGTCATCCAGATGAAGCAAAATATTATTTTTCTTGCCTCATTGTCAATATTCGAATTGCTTTAAACTCGTCTGTATTTCGTATTTTTTTATTGTGAGAAATTAATACAGTAAGGATGATATTTTTTATCATATAATAATTTATCTTCTAGAAACTACTTACGCATTTGACGAATTTGTCAGGGCCCAAAAATATATGGATTTCAGCAAGAGACACTGTAGAATGGCAGCCATTTTGTTTTAACTTGGTCTATGTGTAAAAAATAACAAAACTACCAAAAACTACGCATCAATCTACTCCACCAGAAACATTTTATACATTATACACAAGCTTCACATACTGCTTCAAGGCCTTATACAATGGCGGAAAGAAAGGCTGCTGCAAAGGTTAAAACGTCTACATAAGAATGAACTGGTCCTTCCGGGCAAACAAGAGGACATAGTCCTCTTAATACACGGGACAAGAGAGTTCCAACTCTCAATATAGATTTGACAGATTCTCCATCAGACAACGGCATAGAGCTAGAGTCACCCGTTAAAGCTTTTAAATATAATCCATTGAATACAAAACAGTATATCGTCGAGGTCTTACGGCTTATTTTAAGAAATATTTACCTTTATTGGCTTCCCGACTGTGCTAAGCCTTCAAGAGACATTACGGAAGGCAAGCAACAACATAGATGGTAACGGTTATTCCGTTTATTATATTAATAAACCCGTGTTATGTTTTATTTTGTTAAAACACACACAAGCACACATATATGCATACATAATAATTATATTATACGTAAACTTAAGACTACCTCATTCTAAGATTGACCATAATACTGATCTACACGCTGTTGTTATTATCAAAACAGTCCATAATATCATCATAATTTGCTCTGTTTATCTTCCTCTTCATTCAAATATTTCAAACCAAAATAAGATGATTTAATAAGTAAATTACCTTTCCCTTTTTTTATTTGACTTTTATGGACATAACTCATTATAGGAATGCTCTGATTTTTACAATAATGTGGTTTCGACTTTAAATTATGTTATTGCCCAAATTATACATTAATATTATATAAATAATAAAAACAATTATTTAAATTTAAATGACAAAAATACTTATTGAATGATAAAGAGAACGATTGGGAATTATTCTCAAAGTATTGCTCTGAAGAATTAACGACATCGACATTTGAGACTGCTGCTTAAACATTATTTCTCAAATAATGGAACAATGTATTCATAAGACCACGAAAAAGTCACCGCGTAACAAAACTTAGTTTGATGATGCATACAAAGTTTCTATAAGAAAATGTTCAGCGGAACATACGAAATTAAATATTCAACTTACTAGTAGGAATTTAGAAAGCGTCAAAAATGAAGGCAAAGAATAGGAAAATAGTTAGATTCTCCAAAAGAACGTCTTGAACTTTCTTTCAAATATAAACAGTAAAATTTACATTAACATTGTTTGGTTAGCCATTAGGAAAATAAGACAAGTGCAAAAAGAAATTCTAGAAAATTATATATTTTTTAAAATTTTATTTCCATTCACAACATGTACAGTACAGACATACAAGTTTTCAAACACCTAATCATCAAAAGGCATAAAAGTTTTATTACATTATCTACATATGTGTATGCTATCAGTCTGAGAAATTTATAACACACTAATATTTTGCCTTAATAAGGTTCAGAGTTTTACCCTTTTTACCTTTATCTAACACAAAGGCCTTAGGTGAATAAAGTTTGACATATATATCAAAAGTTCTTTGAGACTGTTTTTAGAAAGTTTTTCATTCTTTATATTCTTATTTTTTTAAATTTGTAGATATATGGCACTATCAAAAATTAAAAAATAATAAAAATACAAGAGATAAACCTGTAGAGTTATTTATGTTTCTTTTAAATTCTGAATGTCTCAAAGTTCTTTGGTTTTAACAGGACAATACTGTATTCTTTTGTAAGTGCCCGTAAAACAACCGAAAGGGATATCAAAGGAACTGTTAAGCATTACATATACAATATAACCACTTATAAGAGTTTCTTGCCATTACCAAATTTGGCAACCAGATTTATACAACATCACTTTGTTTTAAAAAAATATTTTAAAAAAAAGAAACTCAACAATTATGTGGCAAATAACATGTTGTAGGTAAACATTTTAACAAACTTTGCCAGAATAAAATTATAATATACTAAACACCGATAGCTTAAGTAATCAAGTATAAGATCTGATTCAAAATCAAGCAGGTTACACATACTTGCAATGCTTAATTGGATTATACATGAACAAGACAGTGAGCACTTGATTACTCAGTCTATCATTGCTCTGACATCAACAATGAGCACCTTGATTACTCAGTCTATCATTGCTCTGACATCAACAGTGAGCACCTTGATTACTCAGTCTATCATTGCTCTGACATCAACAGTGATCACCTTGATTACTCAGTCTATCATTGCTCTGACATCAACAGTGATCACCTTGATTACTCAGACTATCATTGCTCTGACATCAACAGTGAGCACCTTGATTACTCAGTCTATCATTGCTCTGACATCAACAGTGATCACCTTGATTACTCAGTCTTTCATTACCCTGACATCAAACAAAATGAGATCCTATTACAATAAAGTAAATATGATGAACAAAAACAGGATTGTCACAAGACAATTTATAAGTATGTGTATAATGTTTACCAAACTGTGCAAAATATTACAAGCAAAAACATGAAACTAAAACATTTAAAAGCAAGAACTGTCCAGTTTAGGATGTATACTTTACCAACCTTTGGCAAAATGAAATCACAATAAGCAAACTAATTTGATAAGCAAAACAAAAACAAAAACAAAACAACAACAACAACAATAACAACACCACAAAAACAACAACAACAAAAACAAAAAAACTAACAAAAACACACACAAAAAAACCCAGCAAAAAAAACAAAACAACCCCAAACAACGTAGGAGTAAAGAACTTAAAAAATGTAGTGCGTGTTGGTAGGACTAAGCTCCTTTTACAAAATCTTAAGCAAAACTGATCTAATTTTATATAGTGATGAAAACGGTCTATACTTACAAGTTGAGGTCTGTAGAAAAAAAATCTAAAATCGTAAACAGAATACTTAGAGATTGCAGATTATACTTCGATCAAGACCAAAATTTGTGTTATCGGTAAAGTGGGTAGATTATTTGTTATTCTTTGTCATAATATCATTAATTAAATTAATTACTGGTCTCCAATATTTATCTTTTGTTTTCTGGTTCATATTTTCGTAAGCAAAGTATTGATTAGCTTTGTATTGATTTATTATATATCCTTTAAATACTCCAAAATTGGGATGTTGGCTTTTTTCTTTAGTCTTAAATATATAATATTTTGCTAGTGTGAATATCAAGTTGATAACATTATGGAAATATCTGTTTCCAAAAATAAAGTCTTTCTTTGACATTTGAATATTTAAGATAGGACAATGAGTAGTACGTGTATTTCCTTTGATGGACGTTGGACTTTGGTTCCTCAATTCGTTCTCCGCATGAACAAGAAGCTACAACCATTTACTCTTCTCTGGTCATTTTTTTTCTTGATTCAAAAAGTTAATTTCATTAACTATAAACGTTTTTTGTAGGTCCTCTAATCGAAATAATATCTATCTCTCTTCTAAACACTACGTGGACATTATTTTGCAATGACGTCACTACTTTCGTCATAACTTGTCAAACAAAACGTCAGCGCTTGGACACTTATTCAAATGGATCGATTTTCTTTTCATTGCTTGCATTCGAGAAACCCATCAGGAAGTGCGAGGTTAGAGCTCTGTAAAACCGGTTTAAGCACCCAAGTCGGTCCATATTGCCGACTGACCATTCCAAGGCGGTAGCTGTCAGGTTTGCTCTTATTGTTTAATGACTCATAATCACAGATTTGTTCTCACTTTTACATTTGGCGTGCATGTGAATACCTTGGTCCTGTGTTCTTTTTCTATTTTTGTATATGTTGCAATGCTCATAGGACTTTGTCTTATATAATCTTATTGATAATGGCAATTAGTTCATGCCAAAAGGTTTTCACAATACTACATTTATAGAAGAGGTGAAAGATTGTTTCTTCTTATTGATGGCACAGAAAGCATAAATTGTTATTCTTTATATTCATCTTTTTTAGAAAAGTGTTAGTTCCTTAAATTCTGTGATTTATTCTACTTTGGAACCACTGCGAGAATGTACTTGGATGGCACTTAAAAGGTAATTATAATAATGTTAATATATCTCTACTTTTACCACCTAATTCATCTAACCGTTTCGTTACAGATCTTGGCTGTAAACTGTTTCACACTTTAGCATTATACATAATTCTACACCCTGTTTTTGTTTTAAGTAATAATGAAACTGAAAAGGTTAGTAATGGTCCCACTAATTTATCTCCAAGATTGTGAATTTAAACCTCGTTTAAATAATCTAAATCTACATCTTTAAAATTATTTGTCACTATGGATTTCATAAAATCATAGTATGAAGTATATACATCATTCCAAAAAGGATTGCTTATTGAATGTGATTTGGTACTTAAATATTCTGCTCAAAGGAAATGGATCTTTTTCAAGTCTTTGGTTTTACAACCTGCTAATTGTAAACATTTCTTATCACTTAATATTATTTTTCTTTTTTAGGATGATTTAAGAGCATTTATGAATAATTCAACATTGATCACTCTTAACCCTCCCTCAAAATAGTCTTTATAAGTTATTTCTCTCTTTATTTTGTCTGATTTTCCATCCCATTGAAATCAAAGAATAATTTCTGAATGTATTTAATTGTTTCATTTGGAGGGTTTGGAAAGGAAATAATTAAGTGATTTATTTTCGTTAAGGTTTTGAGTACTGTTCTTTGTCCTACCGGTGTAAGAATTCTTTTCGACCATTTAGATAGGAGATGTTTAATTTTCTCTATTTTCTTATCATAGTTCAAATATTTATTTTACTGAGAACTGGTGAAAAAGCAATACCGAATAATGTAAATTCTTTATCCCAGTATATATAAAAATAAGGTTATGATTTTGTTTTACGGTTTTTCTTCTTACATATCCATACTGCTTTCGTCTTCACCATATTAATACCAAGTCCGGAGAATTTCGCATAGAAATTTAAAACATTTATCGGCGTAAGGAGAGAAGTTTCTGTACCATCAAGAATAAGAGAAGTATCATCAGCATATTGTGATATTTTATATTCAAAATTTTCTATTATTATTCCTGCAATGTTATTTTATTGGCGTATCAACCTGGCCAACACCTCTGCACATAAAATTAAATGTATGGCGATATAGGGTCACCCTGACGGCATTCCCTTTTCATATAAAACCACTCTGAGCAATGATCATTCATCAAACAGTATGATTCAGTATTTTTATAAAATGTATTGATCCACTGTTTAAAAACTGGACCAAAGTTAAAGAAGTCTAGTACCTTGTTAATAAAGGACATTGCTACTGAATCGAAAGCCTTTTCAAAATCATTTATAAGCAATAAACCAGGAATGCTATAGTTTTCAGTATAAAACATAATATCATAAATTAATCTTGTATTTTCTTTTAATACACCGGTCAGATACAAATCCAGTCTAATCTTCACTAATTGTAAGATGAAGAACTTTTTTAATCTATTAGCTGTAGCAGATGGTGCAATTTTATAACACACATTTAAAAGAGAAATAGGTCTCCATTTTTTAAAAGTGTTTTATCCTTATTACCTTTGGGAAAACATGTTATAATACCTTAGTTTTGAGAGATTGACAGTTACTCTTTTTGTAAGGCATTGAGTGATCTTACGAATAACTGTCCAATATCTGACCAGAAAAAAATAAAAAAATCAACAGTTAATACTGATAAGCCCGGACTTTTTTATGTTTTATACGTTGTAGACTTTCCAGGCATTCTTTTTAGTAAGGTCTCCTTTTAATAGTATTTTTTCTTGCTCGTCTAAAACTCTTACATATGTACCAATAATTACTTTTTTGAGGTTGACATCACAAGTATCGGTGTGGCTTTACAGTTTTTTTAAGAAAAAATTTTACTATTTCACTTATTTCTTCTTGTTCATCAACTACTAGACCATTAAATTTAACTAACTTAGCATGGATTTTAAAATGAAATTATGTCTTTCTAAATTAATTTGTTCACCTTCTTCAGTCCATTTTGCACAGGATCTAATTCTTATTCCTTCCCTTTTTTCTCTTATTTTTTTTTAATTCGCTGCGTTTTTCATACAAAAGTGTATTATCAGTAATCAGTTGCTTTAACCAAAATGAATTCCTGTTTTTTCCACATAATTGTCCTTACAGCAATCTACGAAATCTAATTCAAAAATAGTTCCTGTCTGTAATTCCCTTGCTTTCGGGTTATTTATGTGTATGTAGTCAAAATAATCTTATTCTGGATTAAGGACTTAATTAAAATCACCCTCAATCATACAATGACCATCTAATTCTTTAACCTTTTTAAATATATCATAGAAGTCAGGCTCATCTTGATTAGGACCCTAAATATTTACCAGTAATTACTTTTTATGTACTAGACAGTTTAGTATTAACATATTGCCATCATTGTCACTATATTGTGATTTAAACTGAAAATCCAAATTTTTGTCAATGAAAATTGCAACTCCTCTTGAGCAGCTACTGCCATTATTTAAATATATTTTAAAACTAAAATCTATATAGATCTGCCTCATATCTTCATCAGTAAAATGAGTGTCCTGTAAAAATAGATGTGTCTTTTTTATTCTTCTAATAATCAAATACATCTGTTCTTTTTTTTCTGTTTCTAAGGCTCTAGGCATTGATAGAGTAAATAATCAACTTATCTGACATTAGGTAATATATGAAAGCATGCAAGTTTGCAGAGGTGCTGTCATACAGAACACACGAGCAAATGAAGATGAAGTGTATAGATAAAAATCAAAGCTAAATCATTAATTACAAGAGAAAGTAAATTAAGCAGAGGACATCCACAAGTATCACAGACTTCTTTATGATATGCCATAATAAGGTTTTTCAACTCACATTTGCCAATGTGGGAATTTGGACACTTAAATCACTTTTAATGAAACAAAAAAATAATCAACAAAACATTTTTGGACCTAAACTGTCTTTACATACTTCATAAATTTTCCTGTGTGAAGCAGTAAATAGTTATTTCCACTGATTCATACCTTACTTTATGAAACAAGATGGGCACCAGCAGTCCTGGGACATGCGTGTAATGAATCTGGAGAAGCAAATGAATACATGCAAAGCAAGATAACGTAAGCATGGTTTAAGTGTTTATTTTCTCTTGCTATGTACAGAGCAAAATAAAATTCTTATATTCAAGATTAGATATTCTTTCAAAATTATTTGTTCTATTTTGATATTACTAATAATTCAGTTTTCATATTTTACCCACTTCCCAAGCTCCTAGAAGAAGGAGCAAGGAATAGATAAGACTATATATTTTGAACCAATGTTGACTAACACTAATAATTATAATGTTCGTTTCGGTCTACAGAGAGGCATATTTTATCATGGAGTGTTTATTGTGATGTCCATTTAATGAAAGGCATATTTAGAAAGAGATGTAAAAATATTTTAGAACTCAGTGCCCAGTTTCTCCCCTTTTTCACAAGCTCCTACAAAAGCAAAAGGAGAAACACTGAGTAGCTGGGATAGTATAAATTGCTCTTATGTAAACCAATATTATATTTTAGTTTTTGTTAGACAAAGAAATGTATGAATGGAGTGAAAATCATTGATATATCCAAGAGAATAACAAAATAAATAAAAATAATTACTTAAAATGTGTTTTGTGCTGACATCATCTTACAGTAAGCTCTCGTCTGCTTGCCTGCTCGCAGGTTGAAGCCTGAAAGTACTGCAATCGAGATAATTTATCAATGGTCATAAATATAGTACAACAATATTTTTTTCAAATTAAGTGTACATAGTGACAAAATAGACACATGCTTACTTGTCAAGTTGTATCATTTTAACCTGTCAATTTTAATGGAAAAAATTAAACCGGTACTGTTTGGAAAATAACACCGTTTTATTCTTATGATTCAAAGTAGATTTTCCTCTTTAAGGGGTGAAGCTTAGGTAATTTAAATAACAAAGTTAATGTGTTATACACATATATTTATGTAGGCTTCATATGTGCACTGCTTTAATTAAGACCACACAGATAAAACATCTTACTAGGCCAAGACAATGTTTAACATGGACCTCAAATTAAATCTTTCACTGTTCGTGTGAATGACAATGCTCACGTTACAAACACCTTGCTAAAAACGCATGGTTTCTTGTGGTTCTTATGGTAATAGTGAGGATAGATGGTTAAATTCTGCCAGAATTCATTCTTTGTTACATTGAAATTAGTCAAGGTTTCACAAGCGCTCATATGCTTTAGTGTTATACAGTTATACTCTACAATTTAAGTTTCCTCTGTATGGAAACAAAATGAAATTACAGATATGAGGCCCACCAGGTGGTCGTATTTGCACTCCAAAAGCATTTATGTGCAAAGTTGAGTCTTTCGGAATTGGACAACAATCCAACTGGCTTCACTTTTATCTCGTCATAAGTTCACCACTGCTGGGTTCAATGTATTGATGTGTCAATAATGAACGCGATTGGTCAATACAAAGATAAAAATAGCACGTCATTTTGGATGGCTTATTTTCTGAAAATACCCATGTTTATAAACACAAAACACGCGCGGATAAAAGGAAAGAAGAAATAGTTAAAGGTGGTGATATCGCCTATTTAGTACAGATATTGTGTAGTGCTAAACACTTCTAACATAGCTTTGCAGGTCCGTGTGGTGTTTTACTTGGACAACTTTACCGTTTTAATGACGCAAATATCTTGCCCTCATTTGACCATGCCGAATGTACATATTCAGATGATGACACATTTTCCAGGGTTTTGACGTTCTTGAAGGTAAGATCTACTCTGAAAACAATCGATTCGCCATGCAATTTCCGCCGCAGATTTATGGCTTGAAGTTTGTGGGTCCTGGCAATAAATTTACATATTACGGGCCTGTTACCTTCTGGTGAGAATTTCCCCATCCTGTGTGCTACGTCTATGTATCGTTCATGCACTTGCATGCCAAGATTTCCGTTTAACACATTGGTCACTTTTGTGATTGTGTCCTGCCACGATTCTTTCCTATCTGGATCATGGAGCCCATATATCCTAATAGAATTGCGTCTCGTGTATTGTTCAAGATCGTTTATCTCGTCGGTTTGATTTGTAGATCTCTGGGATACGTTTCTTACATTTTCATTCCGCCACTTATTTTCAATTTCCTCTTCTAGAATCTTGTTTTTCTGTTTCAGCTCATCAATGATTTGTTAAGCAAAAAGAGCCTTCCTTCTAATTCCGATGTTTTACTTTCAACTTTGGTCATATTGCCTTTAACATGCTTCTACACTTTGTATACAGTTTTAACTTCTTCCTTGATTATATATCTGTTTTGAAATCATTTAATTTTTCGGAGATTATAGAACATTATTTATGAGAATTTAAAAACGTATTGAGAAAATTAAAATAAACTTAAATACGTTCGTATTAAAATAAGCAATAATTACAATTACAACAAAATTAAGAATATATGAGCATTGCAACATAAACCAAACCACGAGAAGGCACAGGACAAAGGTATTCACATGTAAGCCAAATATGAAAATAAGAACAAATATGTAATGCGCCATTTAACAAAAAGAGCAAACCCAACAGTAACCGACTTGGAACGGTCAGTCAGCAAAAAGGACCCATCATTTTCTGTAAGGGAACGTAAGGAATCATTAAATAAATTCCTGGACACATCTCCGAGACCTGATGGTATGACCTCATCATTTTTAAAACATCTATCGCATACATTATTATATTAACTTTTGTCAAATTTTAATGAAATTTGGTTTTCAGTAGAAGTTCCACAATGCATATAAATGCACTAATAATTCCAAAACCTAAACTAGGAAAGGAAACCGAAAGATCCCTTAAGTTGCCTGAACTAGTTCTATTTAAACACTTTAGAACGAATGATAAATAATAAATTCGTTTGGTATCTTAATTCAAATAATTCATTTACAAAATTTCAATGTGGATTCAGGTACCAACGCAGTACTCTAGAAACTTTTACACATGCTACCTTAATCAAGAAAGAACACGTTGTTTCTGTGTTCTTTGATCTAGAAAAAACATATGACACTAAATGGAAGCATAGGATATTAAAAGGTTTAGGCGATCTTTCTCTCAAAGGCCGTTTACTCTGTTTTCTTTCTGACAGAAAAATTCAGTTACAAATTTGGTCTATTTTACTTTTGTTCAAAAACTTATTGCTATTTTGGACAGTAAACTATTTTACCTTTTATAAAATAGGTCAAAATTAAATGACTTAATTCTTAGTTTTATTAGAGCTTTATAGATCACTGGTAAGATCGAAATTAAGTTAAATTAAGAAATTCAGCATCGTTTACGGTTCTGCCAGGAGATCCTATCTCTAGTTGCTAGGCGTTGTCCAGAAGCACGGACTCCGACTGGCCCTTGTAGCCCTTGGAGCCCTTGGAGCCTTCAGGACTTTACTTGTAGAGCCTTTAAAATGAAGCTATATCTTATACGAGATACACTTCAATACGTTAAAAAAATTAAAGATAAACCATAAAATCCTAATTACAATGTAATTTTCCATTCTTTAAATGTATGAATGTAAACCAAAGGCAATTAAATCTTTTGGTTTACGAATGTTACAAAGCATACAATCATCACACATTTATTTATATCAAGGTATGGAAATGCATGTGATTAAACTTCAACTTTAACGAGATTGGTATTGTTTATAAAATATTAACAGTTCATTATCTTAACTAATTTTAAATATGATTGTATCCGGCGCCATAAAACCTATTAAGTGTCGATGGGCCTTTAAACCCAAAATATAAAAATATATTTGATAAAATATCTTAAAATAGGACATTACCCATTTTCGAAATGAAAAAATGTTTTTGTTATCTCTCTAGTGGAAATGTATTAGCATATATACTTTATTTTAGGAATATAATAATTTTTAATTTGCTCATTTTTAAAGTGCTGAAGTTTTTTAATGAGTTCTTATCTCAATCAATAAGATTTTATTTTATGCGCATGCTTCAGTGTTTTTCAAAAGTTTCAAAAGTGGAATAATCTTAAGTTTTCTGCAGTAACTAGGTACCAAATAACTACCCACAAGGGAGGTATGAATGTATTTTTTAATAGTGTAAGTCCCTTACATACGAAAATGGGGGATATCTTAATCAATATACACTATTCCATAGTGAATGCAATAAGGCCAGAAGATTGTAAACCTCCCCACCACCGGGCCCTTAATCTCGATCACGTTTATCGCGTGAGTCGCCATTTAAATCTTTTAGATATTGGGTACCTGTACTTTTGCTTCATAATGTTATTTTCTTGAAAATGACATGTAACTGATATGAATTCCTATGGTGACACCTGTTAAATTTAGGTGTGCGATTCACGATGATAAGTTATTTGTGACTCTGCCGCCATGAGGTCGAGGGGCGGGGCCTATTTGCTTGAAAAATTGTCAAAGTGTATAATGTTGATAGTTTGTATGCAAATCTTAACAACTTGACTAAACTATTTGAGCGCATTACTTTTTACAGACAAAACTTCAAAATAAAATAAAATAAAATTCGTTCAGTTACACCTTTTCCTGCTACAAGATTTGCATAAAATAAATACTGAGAAACAAAATGTTTCGTTTCATTGCATTTATATGATTCGATTAAAGTGATAAGCAAGCTTAATAGTAATAAATTTGCGCGAGCGATAAACTTTTTGTTACTTTACAGTTAGCGCACATTCATCACCGAGTGATTTCATCTTGTCTTTTTAAGTTATATGCATTATTGATAAAAACAACAATAACCGCGTGATTTATGGAAAATAAAAAACAAACTAGCCTTTAAGCAAATACACTGAATCTATTTTTATAACAATAATAAACAAATGTAGCTTCTAGTTTATATTATATTATATATATTATATATATTATATAATTTATAAATATTGAGCTGGCACTTATGATCTTTCGTAAGTATCAATATATATTTTCGGGAGATATCATATAAATCTGTGTATGACCATCGTCGATACAATACACAAAAGATAAGCAATGACAGCAGTGTAAAATGATCACATGTAGTCTTTCGTGTTAAAGCGCGTGCCTTCAACAGCCCTATCAAAAATAAGATAATTAAAAATTAAAATCAAACACACCTGGTACGTGGTAGTATGTCATTTTACAAAAACAAGCTTTGTTTTTGCAAGGCTTTCGGAAATCGGAAATAAATTATTTCCGCTTTTTCGTTAATTGTTTATATCTGTCTAAATTGTGATTCTTCTTTATTCAATGTATCAATTTCAAAGTAGCTGTAGATATAATGAAATTATATTCACTGCAATTAAATGAGTATACGTTTTGGCCAATATTGACAAAACAAAACATAATATCGAAAAATTAATCGCACAAGCAACACTGAGAAATTGTGAAAGGAAAATAGACAGCTAACAAAAAAGAAAATCATGATTTAATTTCTTGCAAAAACATAAATGCCTTGCCAGACTCTTACTTGCCCCTGGAAAAGATTATAAATCAAAGAGACAACGCTCTACTGATATTACTACTGAGCAATATAATGCATGAGCAGTTTAGTACTTGTAAAATCTGCACGCTATATGTTAAAGCGTAGAAAATGTGTCGGCTATAAATAGTATCGCCAAATGCCGGTTGGTTTTACCCTTGGAATGTGAATATAATATGAGAACATTGTAAATAATAATAAACGATATATAAAAACTATATACAATTTGTCAAGAATCAACGTACATGTATATTGAAAAGACAAATATTTTAGCAGAAATATTTGTCCATTACAATGTCTTTTAAAATCAAAGGCTAAACATAGAATATATGAATAATAAAACACCAACACAGACGTATGGAAATAGCCAATGCAAAAGGTGCACTGATCTGATTACAGTTGGTAAGGAAACTACCATTTTCACCGGAATGGACGAGTCAGTTTTTTTGTCAATAATTATGTGTTTAATGGCTCGTTGTTCTCTGGATTGGGCGAGTCAGGTTTAATGTCAGAGGTCCTATATATAATGGCTCGTTGTACTCTGTATTGGACGAGTCAGGTTTAATGTCAGTGGTCTTATATATAAAGGATCGTTGTACTCTGGACGAGTCAGGTTTAATGTCAGTGGTCTTATATATAATGGCTCGTTGTACTCTGTATTGGACGAGTCAGGTTTAATGTCAGAGGTCTTATATATAATGGCTCGTTGAACTATGTATTGGACGAGTCAGGTTTAATGTCAGTGGTCCTATATATAATGGATCGTTGTACACTGGACGAGTCAGGTTTAATGTCAGTGGTCCTATATATAAAGGATCGTTGTACTCTGGACGAGTCAGGTTTAATGTCAGAGGTCTTATATATAATGGCTCGTTGTACTCTGTATTGGACGAGTCAGATTTAATGTCAGCGGCTCTATAAATAATGGATCGTTGATTGTCGATGCTCCAGTCTGGAATGGATCGTCCTATATTGTATTGGACGAGTTGGATTAAAACGTCAAAGGCACAACATAGTATAATCTGTTTACACTGGATTGGACGTCAAGTGCAGAACGGGTTTTATACACCCACAATGCATTCACTTCACTCCATTCTTTTGTAAACAAATCGGTGCCATAGATTCTTAGCAGAGACTTTGCAATCACTATAACACACTTTGACTTTGAAGACAGTGTATCAGAAAATCACTACTGCACAACCATTAGATTACTTAAAACCGTACGTCTTCTGTTTTGTATCGAAGAACGGCTGTCATGAAAGTTTTCTTTTTCAAATTAATTAAAAATATTGCCTTGTATCACATTGGTGGTGTATATGTGTCGTGACTATTTATAACTTTCATCCATAATATCGTAGGTCTGAAAATTTACGAACATTACAATGCGCCCGTCTAATGAATGGTGTTATTTTACGTTTCAGACAACGTTTAATATCCGTCAGTAATGCCGTATTTAGAAGAATCTGCATATGAAAATACAGTATTGCCTCTTTTGTAGATAGCCTGGGCCGCCGATGTGTCATTCCGTCGGTTGAATGTGTGGCCCATAGTCATCAGCTTATCCACGACAGCCTGTGTGAAATGAAAGAAATGATGAGGTAATAGTTTTGTCAGACAGTGTGTGCCAGATTTAGAGCATCACACTTTATCTACGTCATTCGAAACCATTTTTAAATCCTTATTGCGAGCCAAATTTCGTTTCCGTTTACTAAGGGACGTTACTCTTAGTATTAAAAACGAAGAATGGCGGTCATGTTACATACACGCATACAAACATTGCTTGACCTTGTATCAGTACGCATAAAGTGTATTTTAATTTTTCGATTCTTAACTGCCGCATCATTTCCAATAACTTCAATAATTTCACATTTAGTTGCTTTAAAATTCGTTTGCTGTTTATTTGAAACCGTTTGAAGAAATAAATATATTGTATAGGACCTATTTGTCATTGTGAATAGGTTGTATTTGAACATCAGTGCA
>CM017562.1:19212490-19232490 GCA_007844125.1 Sinonovacula constricta
TAATGCCGACATTACACGAATATTCATGAAATTGATGGCACATCTAATACCTTAATAAGGGTTAGGCACACAGTGTAGATAGCACAAAGTAGAAAATCCAACTTCTGCTGGGAGTTCTCTGTCTTTTCTTAAAATATACTCTTACCATTCATGACGTCATATGAAGTTACATAACTGAAAGTACTGGGTTGTCATTGTTGGGTAAATTCTTGTCTGGAACTATAATATAATGGCAATGGCTCCATGTACACGCGAGACCAAGCTCGATCTCGGATCGCGACATACCAAAGTCGTTAAAATGGCAGTGGTATAGATCCCTTGCTAATGCTCATGCAAATATAAGGGTTGTTCCACGACCGGTTGGCCTGGTGTCAGGATAATGTGACTTGGTGTGGTATCATGCCACGGATTGACGGCATGCTACATTCAGTCAAGGCAGTAAAATGCCTGCTTCAAGTGGACATCGTCTCCAGATAACTGAAATACTGCGAGTTAAATGATAATCCCATCAAACATACAAACAAACAAACAAAAATCTGTACGTCGGTCGTAGCTAGAGACTTACGAAATAATATAAATAGATTAAGTGGAGATTGTGTGGTTCTTGTTAAACATTTATAAAAACTCTGACGCTCAGGTCGCTTAAACTGTAATTTTTAATCAGAACAATATACTTACTATATGTTGATGGTGCTGGTGATGGCCACGGCGTCACCATTGGGGGCCAGGACTGACAGATGTGCTGTGCCCGCATCCGAGATGTTGGTACTAAAGTCGGGGTTATAATACGCCAGAGAATGCGCCCTGTCTGTAATCTTCTTGCGGATGCTCGCTGCATATATCTTGGAGGTCATGTTTGTTACAAGCTGAAAGATTGCGTCCAAAATATACGAGTAACTCACTTTTTAAAAAATAATTCTTAATTTGAAAATAATGTAAGTGTAAGAGAATATTACAAATATGTAATACAATACTCTATACTGGGTCCATTCTTTATGCATGCATATTAAAGTAAACAAATTTCAGGACAATATGTTTTTTTTACTCTTCAATCACTAAGTGAAATTACAAAAAACGACAGTGAAATAAGGCCAAGCCACCTGATTATGACACTTTAGGCCATACGTCTTATTTACAGTTCAAATTTTCTGTATCGAACTAACAAGAATCTCGTGGTGAGATCATTACCTGGATAAATACTTGCTTAATTAGTATATTAGAACAAATGAACTGTAATTATCTTATGACATACTTGATCAATCTCCGCTTTAAAATCTTCATCCTCCACATCGGCATCACCAATATTTGACCTTGCAGCGAAACCATGTTTGAAAGCCTCAATGATTCTATGGTACGCCAAAGTGGCTTTGTCGACGGAGTTGAAATCGTTGGCAGTCATGTTGAATCCTGTGGAAGCATATGCAATCTGTTATAACATTCAATATGGTCATAACGGTAGCACATGCAATCTGTTATAACATTAAATATAATCACAACGGTAGCACATGAAATCTGTTATAACATTCAATATAATCACAACGGTAGCACATGCAATCTGTTATAGCATTCAATATGATCATAACGGTAGCACATGCAATCTATTTTAACATTCAATATAATCTAAACGGTATCACATGTAAACCATCATTAACATTCATAATAAACGTCTTATTTATTTGTTCATGCAAATCATTAGCAATACACTTAAAATATAAAATGAGACTTAGCACACGATAGCTGTGATAAAAGCATTAATTATTAACATCGTGCATTGGCACATGTGTTCCATTAGGGACATTCAATTGATGACAGTTGAACCGCACGCTTATCGTTAATGATGCACAATATATAAAAGACATAGATACATAAAGTGTTAAACAGTTGAACCGTTCGATATCGATTAAAAGCAGCTAAGTCATTTTATCGTGAAATGATTGTATATGCATAAAATACAAATAACCTACACACATATTGTGTAATGACAGTTGAATCGCATGCTTACTGTCGAGGTTTTAGCTACGAAAAGCAGTTTCGGATAATGTGTTGATCTGGTTTGTCGATGCTTAATATACAAAACAATATCACTCAGTGGGTAGAGCTATTGAACCGGACGCTTACCGTCGAGGATGTTGAGGATAAGGAGCAGCACCCCGCCACTAGACGGTGGTGGCGGAGAAAACATGGTGTCGTTGTTCTGGAATGTGAAGCTCAATGGGTTCTTGACGGCTGCCGTATAGCGATGCAGGTCATCTAGCGTAATGTTTCCATCTTTAATAAATTAATATCTTAAATAAATCAATGGCAACATTTTTTTCTTTAAATGCCTCGATTAGTTTGTTTCTGTTTTATTGCTTAATCCTGGTTTTGTACACCGTCTATTATTTTATGACCAGTTCTTTTTTGTTGTATATAATCTATAATCCCCGTACAAATCAGTCTATGTTTTTTTTGGCCCGCTTTGTAGACTGGTATTAGGTCGTCTTCCTATGATTTTCCACAATTTCAAGGAGAAAATTCAAACATTGAACAAATTGTTGTACTCACCCCTGGTCATATCAAAGACATAATTGACAACTTCAGTCACACGAGAAATAGATTTTGAATTGTAAACAAGTGAAATATAAAAAGTGTCGAGTAAACAAAATATTTTATTTTTGTTTTGTTTTATTTGATATATATTATGCGGTTTGTTTTTTTCTTAATTTTGTCTAAAACAATGCACAAAAATCCCAATTGTGGGGGTCGGGTCATGTTTCCAAAATGGTGAGAGATAAAAACGCAATCTAAAGTGCAGGTACTCCCTCAATTCCTAAACTCATCGGGGGATGGGAGTGGGTGGGGTATGGAACGTGGATGTGGGGCCCATGTCTGATTTTCAATGACTGATTGGATCTATTTAAATGAATTTTAAACCTGACCTATCAGGACCTTAGGGATTGCCTCAAACTCAAGCTTTAAAACGTATAATCACGTCATAAGATTGCAACAAAAAACATGCCCGTACTTCCTTCCGCTATATCGGCCACGATATCGTTGGCAAGAGTCCCGTTGTAGAATGTAAACGGATCGTCGGCGATCTTCTGAAGAGTTTCAGCCAACTTAGGCAAGCGCATAGTTTCTCCTTCCTTGTAAAGTTCTCCAGTGTCAGCATTCGTAAGCATATTTCTGAAGTAAACAATAAAACATAACTAATACTATATTATGAAAACAATATTGAAGCTACATTCCCATGATCAATGATCAACCATAATAATGATATGCGCGTTTATTTTTGTTTTATTTATTTATGACGAGCTTATTATTATTATGTTTCCTGGACGAGTTTTATAAATGTTTGTATTAAATGACAACGAGTGTCAGATTCTTTGTATCACATGATTTTGGTCACCAATTTAAGATTTCACAGAATTTTAAAAACAATACTTGGTGAAATATTAGTATGAAACAATCTGCATTATGATGACGTCGATGACGTCATCAGTCAAAAAAGCTGTATTGTTAAATAACTACATGTACTATAAAATTTCACATTTAATACTAGTTTTCAAATTAATCCAAGTTAGAAAATGCCTGTTTGTGTTTTTGTGAATTCTACACGTTGTAAAATAACACATTCGGTTTAACACTACCAATTCATGCCATACATGTTTGAAAACACTGGAAATATTTTGTTTAATAAATTTATGCAACCTGTATGCGTCTACACATAGAGTTAAAACAAAATGACTGCCATTTTCCAGAGCTTCTTGCTGAAATCTATATCATTTTTGGCCCTGCCTTATTAGCCAATCAAATAACTTCAAATGCGGGCTTTATATCAATATCACTTTCAGACCTCGGGCCAAAAAATGATATTGATATTGGCACTGTATTAAAGCAGGCCGTCGTGTTATTGCACGTGGCATGTGTTTTTATAGGACTAATAACGTTAGATATTTAATAAAACAAAATATGTTATGGGTGTTTTGAATGGAAAACGTGGGGAATCATCTTATACAAGCTGATTAAATGACGTTACTTGAGATTCTGGTAGCGGTCGTAGTAAACTTTGTTATTGTCAATGTCCTGTTTCAACAGTCGACCCACTTTAAAGCCGTCAGTGGCCATCTGAATGGCTGGCTTAAACAGGTCCTTCCAGGGAAGTTTGCCTCCCAGCTGATGTGCTTCCCACAGACCCTTGACTTCCCCTGGAATTCCGATCGACATACCACCTGAAAAGAGGGAATACCGGGTATTTTTAGAGATTATTAGCGCTGAGTTCATGTTAACACCAATGTTTACTTAACTTAAACATTTTGATGGCTTACAGTTATTTGTATATACACTGGTTAACGCGCTTGTATTTTAGTTTGTTTTCATACCGGTAAGCAACACAGGCTGTTGGAAGTTAATTGTGTAATTTAACATTTTGTAAACAAATCTAAGAAATACTTTAAACATTAGTAGAATTACCCAAAGCTTTGTCATGTTTCCTTATTAAAGGAAAAATCCACCTTCCGATGTAGACATGGTTGCTACTGCTTAAGGGTGAAAAGCATATTTTGGCATTTTAGGATCTTGGAGGGACAGTTTATATACATACTTTAAAACGCCATCCTTAAATGAATTGTGTAATAGCTTGCAATAGATGCCATTGACGCTGTGCATGGAAGGGAGGTAATTTTATTTTTTTTAATTTTAAAGTACAGTCTTAAGATAATATTAATGTCATACATAATTTTTTTACGAAGTGTCAGGAATATCGTGTTAAGGGTAAAAAGGGTAAAAAATTATTATAAATACAGCTGTCTAGGGTTTTAGAATTACAGTTTTGAAACAGTAAGCTAGTTAGCTAGTCTAACAAAGGACATATTCAGTCACATGTATATTCCTAGAACATATGGCTTTAGTGCGCCTTTGCTGTGATGCATCAATGATCCATTCATTAATTTTATACCGAGGCTTACGTGCGCCTTTGCTATGATGCATCAATGATCCATTCATTAGTTTTTATAACGAATCTTACGTGCACCTTTGCTATGATGCATCAATGATCCATTCATTAGTTTTTATAACGAGGCTTACGTGCGCCTTTGCTATGATGCGTCAATGATCCATTCATTAGATTTTATAACGAGGCTTACGTGCGCCTTTGCTATGATGCATCAATGATCCATTCATTAGTTTTTGTAACGAATCTTACGTGCGCCTTTGCAATGTTGCATCAATAATCCATTCATTAGTTTTTATAACGAATCTTACGTGCGCCTTTGCTATGATGCATCAATGAGCCATTCATTAGTTTTTATAACGAGGCTTACGTGCACCTTTGCTATGATGCATCAATGATCCAATCATTAGTTTTATAACGAGGCTTACGTGCACCTTTGCTATGATGCATCAATGATCCAATCATTAGTTTTATAACGAATCTTACGTGCGCCTTTGCTATGATGCATCAATGATCCATTCATTAGTTTTTATAACGAGGCTTACATGCACCTTTGCTATGATGCATCAATGATCCATTCATTAGTTTTATAACGAGGCTTACGTGCGCTTTTGCTATGATGCATCAATGATCCAATCATTAGTTTTTATAACGAATCTTACGTGCGCCTTTGCTATGATGCATCAATGAGCCATTCATTAGTTTTATAACGAGGCTTACGTGCACCTTTGCAATGTTGCATCAATGATCCATTCATTAGTTTTTGTAACGAATTTTACGTGCACCTTTGCTATGATGCATCAATGATCCAATCATTAGTTTTATAACGAGGCTTACGTGCGCTTTTGCTATGATTCATCAATGATCCATTCATTAGTTTTATAACGAGGCTTACGTGCACCTTTGCAATGTTGCATCAATGATCCATACATTAGTTTTTGTAACGAATCTTACGTGCACCTTTGCTATGATGCATCAATGATCCAATCATTAGTTTTATAACGAGGCTTACGTGCGCCTTTGCTATGATGCATCAATGATCCAATCATTAGTTTTAATAACGAGGCTTACGTGCACCTTTGCAATGTTGCATCAATGATCCATTCATTAGTTTTTGTAACGAATCTTACGTGCACCTTTGCTATGATGCATCAATGATCAAATCATTAGTTTTATAACGAGGCTTACGTGCACCTTTGCTATGATGCATAAATGATCCATTCATTAGTTTTTATAACGAGGCTTACGTGCGCCTTTGCTATGATGCATCAATGATCCATTCATTAGTTTTATAACGAGGCTTGCGTGCACCTTTGCTATGATGCATAAATGATCCATTCATTAGTTTTTGTAACGAATCTTACGTGCGCCTTTGCTATGATGCATCAATGATCCATTCATTAGTTTTATAACGAGGCTTACGTGCACCTTTGCTATGATGCATCAATGATCCAATCATTAGTTTTATAACGAGGCTTACGTGCACCTTTGCTATGATGCATCAATGATCCAATCATTAGTTTTATAACGAATCTTACGTGCGCCTTTGCTATGATGCATCAATGATCCATTCATTAGTTTTTATAACGAATCTTACGTGCGCTTTTGCTATGATGCATCAATGATCCAATCATTAGTTTTTGTAACGAATCTTACGTGCGCCTTTGCAATGTTGCATCAATAATCCATTCATTAGTTTTTATAACGAATCTTACGTGCGCCTTTGCTATGATGCATCAATGATCCATTCATTAGTTTTATAACGAGGCTTACGTGCACCTTTGCTATGATGCATCAATGATCCAATCATTAGTTTTTGTAACGAATCTTACGTGCACCTTTGCTATGATGCATCAATAATCCATTCATTAGTTTTATAACGAGGCTTACGTGCGCCTTTGCTATGATGCATCAATGAGCCATTCATTAGTTTTTGTAACGAATCTTACGTGCACCTTTGCTGTGATGCATCAATGATCCATTCATTAGTTTTATAACGAGGCTTACGTGCACCTTTGCTATGATGCATCAATGATCCAATCATTAGTTTTTGTAACGAATCTTACGTGCACCTTTGCTATGATGCATCAATAATCCATTCATTAGTTTTATAACGAGGCTTACGTGCGCCTTTGCTATGATGCATCAATGAGCCATTCATTAGTTTTTATAACGAATTTTACGTGCACCTTTGCAATGTTGCATCAATGATCCATTCATTAGTTTTTGTAACGAATTTTACGTGCACCTTTGCTATGATGCATCAATGATCCAATCATTAGTTTTATAACGAATCTTACGTGCGCTTTTGCTATGATTCATCAATGATCCATTCATTAGTTTTATAACGAGGCTTACGTGCACCTTTGCAATGTTGCATCAATGATCCATTCATTAGTTTTTGTAACGAATCTTACGTGCACCTTTGCTATGATGCATCAATGATCCAATCATTAGTTTTATAACGAGGCTTACGTGCGCCTTTGCTATGATGCATCAATGATCCAATCATTAGTTTTAATAACGAGGCTTACGTGCACCTTTGCAATGTTGCATCAATGATCCATTCATTAGTTTTTGTAACGAATCTTACGTGCACTTTTGCTATGATGCATCAATGATCCAATCATTAGTTTTATAACGAGGCTTACGTGCACCTTTGCTATGATGCATAAATGATCCATTCATTAGTTTTTATAACGAGGCTTACGTGCGCCTTTGCTATGATGCATCAATGATCCATTCATTAGTTTTATAACGAGGCTTACGTGCACCTTTGCTATGATGCATCAATGATCCATTCATTAGTTTTATAACGAGGCTTACGTGCACCTTTGCTATGATGCATCAATGATCCAATCATTTGTTTTATAACGAGGCTTACGTGCACCTTTGCTATGATGCATCAATGATCCAATCATTAGTTTTATAACGAATCTTACGTGCGCCTTTGCTATGATGCATCAATGATTCATTCATTAGTTTTTATAACGAATCTTACGTGCACCTTTGCTATGATTCATCAATGATCCAATCATTAGTTTTATAACGAGGCTTACGTGCACCTTTGCAATGTTGCATCAATGATCCAATCATTAGTTTTATAACGAATCTTACGTGCACCTTTGCTATGATGCATCAATGATCCAATCATTAGTTTTATAACGAATCTTACGTGCGCCTTTGCTATGATGCATCAATGATTCATTCATTAGTTTTTATAACGAGGCTTACGTGCGCCTTTGCTATGATTCATCAATGATCCATTCATTTTTTAAAACGAGGAGCTTTCATCGTTGATCAACCAAATAAGGACAACTATCTTTATTTTGAGTGTTCATTCATGTTTTATTTGTGTCTAGTAAAAGAAACGTACACCGATTTAAGCCATGATATGTTTTGTTTCTTTTTCTTACATCGCACAAGTATGGTCTTATTGGCGACGTTCAGCTAATTATTGGTGGAGGAAGATCCCAGACTTATGTCTGGGTAGAACCACCGACGCACCGCAGGTTAGCTGGAAAACCTCCTCACATGAAAGTTCTCGCCCCGACCGGGACTCGAACCCACGCGGTGAGGGGTTGAGGAGTTTCAAGTCAGCGACTCTAACCGCTCGACCACGAGCGCTCTAGAATAGTTTTATACCAGCATAAAAGACGAATATACATGCACATACACGTTACCCATTTCGTCATAGGTTACAAAATGTAAGTCAGCATGTAAAGCACTTCACATGTGTCATTATTTTCAAACAGTGTTTTAAAAAGCAAACTCCACAATGTGACACAGTAAATTTAATACATATGAAGTGCGGATTGCGTGATATTTTGTTTCATGTGCCCGCGCAAAACTGTGACCATGTGGCTTAAATATAGGTACAGCATTTGAAGAGCCTTTCGAATCAAATTACTCAAATGACACAGCTTTGAAGCGTTTTTGTTTATACTGCACCCTGCAAACATCTAGTTTAAACTATGTACGTATCCTGTTATGCTCAACATACGAATGCACTGAACTAAACAGGGTCATGAAATGTAAGCTTGTACTAAATTCACAGCAGGAGTGTAAACAGGTTTAGATTTAAGGATAATACCTAAATATCCATCGTCGGCAACCACAGTATTTTCTTCCGTTACACTCCATACATACCGTGGGAAATTTGACTGGCAAAATCTCGTTTTCACGAATATGCATGAGGCAGGGGAGACCAATCTTCTTCCAATGAAATCGCATGTTACAATAAAATACTCTTCAATCTCAATGACGTCATACTGGGATTTTCTTACTAAAAATAGAAACCAACGCACATGTTTACTCATGGAGGTCGCCATTTTGAACGGTAAACCGAACCTTAGTCATAAAACGTAATTTCATTGGCTAGTTGTCCGTGGTGGTTTCCTTATGGCACCAATTAAACTGCCTCATTAATTATCCATGACTACGAGATTTTCTTAGCCAATTGTCCCACGGTACATAACGCAGCATAGCGGAGTAATGTAACGGGGGATAACCGACGATGCTAAATATCGTAATGACACTGTTTTGTATTTGTCAACATTACTAATATTTTACAGGTTTTACTCCGATCATTTTATTTTATACCGGTATCGTAAGGCACAAAATGTCGACATTTTAAGGTTGAAACTGGGTACCACTGGTATCCAGTACATGGTTCGAATATTAAAATCAGTCTCGGAAATTGTTTGTTTGTTATTTGGATTTATCGTCCCACCAAAAGTACTTCAGTTATCTGGAGACGGTGTCAACTTAAAGCAGATATAGTGCTGCCTTCACTGTGTATAGCATGCTGTGAACACCTGGCATGATACCACACTCAGTCACATTATCCTGACACCTTGCTACCTAGTCGTGGAACTACCCTTATATTTGCTTGAGCGTTAGCAAGGGAGCTATACCACAACCATTTTTAAGATTTTGGTATGTCGCGGTCTGGGATCGAACCCGGGGCCTCCTGGAGCCAACGCTCTACCGATTACACTACCAGGTCTGGTGTTTCGGGAATTATTTAACAAAGACACGTCTGTTAATTAAAAAGTAACAGATACTGTTGACAATGTCGTGTAACTATATATGTCAGTGTTTGTATGTACGTTTAGTAAGTAGACCCTCATCGCGTTTGAAAATCTTGCAGCATGTTTAACTGCTAAAATTAATATAAAACAGCGTAACGATAGTAATGTTAACATTCTAAAAATTGTTTCATGATGAAATATTTGTTTTGAATTTTATAGCACAATTATAAGCTATTCAAAAGTTATTTTCGTTTGTCAATTTAAAATATAGAATGTTAAGAGTATAAGAATGTACTATTACATGTTGTAGCATAATTAAGCTGTATACAATGTGTCGGTCATTGACAAACACACACACACGCATGCACGACACACGCACGCACACACACGCACACCCACACACGCACACACGCACGTACGCACACACACTTGTATTAAGGTGTTAAATATTTATAAAAATATCCCATTTACTGGGATAATAACTTATTGCATACACGCTGCTTGTCCGTACCTTCGACAGAGGAAACGTTGGTATACATATCTTGAGAGGAATGACCAGGTGCCATTTCTCGAGCCATTATTGCGTACGCTTTATTTTCTGACCTGAAATGGATATGTACTTGAACATAATCACATTATTTTGGAAAGCATCGACACATTCTTTTTAAGTTTAAAACATAAACAAATACTATTCATTTGAATACCCAAAAAGAGTTACACATTTTGATATATATTGACTTAACCTAACGCTTTTATCAATTTGACACAAGTGGCGGTGTGCTGAGCTTCTTCCCAGACATCAGTCTGTGGTCTTCCTCCATCAATAAATTGCTGGACTCGTCAATATGACTGTAATCGTGTCTGTTTCATGTAATATTACAAAAACAACATCATCAAAAACATCAATTGGCATTTGAATTGGCATACATGTATTGAAACAACAAACTTGACTTATTATTTATGTGTGTTCAAAAACATCTTATTAATGCATTATGGTAGCATCACACAAATCCATTTAAATGTCAGTGCGGGTTTTTTTTTTTTTTGTTTTTTTGGATATATAATATGGCAGAGCGGGTTCATTGGACAGTTAGGAGAAAACACACCAAATCGTTTTATTCACACCCATGATTAATCACTGTCATTTTTTCAAATGTATAAAGCTTCTCCCCAAACGCTTATTAAATGTAACGAATTTGTTTTTTTCTGCTTACATGTCGTTTTTTAAAATGACTCAATTTTGTTTGCGTGTAAACTCTTCATTTGCATGTGTCAATTAACTTACCGTTTGTGTTGTATACGGATTGCATGAATCTTATAAAGCTAACTCACTGTTTGTAAAATTTCTATTGTGTATACTTGGCAACTTACTTTTTGTAAAATGTCATAAAAAATCCTCCGCCAATTCCGCAACTCTGGGGATGATATACACTGGTGCAAAGAATAGACACGATCGCGGCATCCACTGCCGAGCCTCCATGTACAGCCATTGTTTCTCTGTAAAGAAACCATCATAATCATCATCGTCGTCGTCCTCCTCCTCCTCCTCATCGTTATCATCATCAATAACAACATCATCATCTTCATCACCATCATCATCATCATCATCGTCGTCGTCGTCATCATCATCATCATCATCATCATCATCATCATCATCATCATCATCATCATCATCATCATAATCATCTTCATCTTCATCATCATCATCATCTTCGTTGTCATCATAATCATCAGCAGCAACAACAGCAGCTTTCTCCTTCTCCTGTTCCTCCTCATCATCGTAATCATCACCGTTATTATCATCAACAACAACATCATCTTCTGCATCACCATCACCATCATCATCATCAGCAGCAGCGTCGTCATCCTTCTCCTTCTCCTCCTCCTCAACATAATCGTCATCATCATCATCACCATCATCACTATAATCATCAGCACCACCACCACCACCATCATCATCATCATCATCATTATCATCATCATCATCATCGTTGTCATCGTCATCATCGTTGTCATCATAATCACCATTCCCCCATTTTAGTCTGGTTTCTTTCTATTTTGTTTACTCAGCACTTAAGAGAAAATAAAAAAAAATCTGAAATACGTTCATTATATCGTGTATATCGCTGATATCCTAAAGCGACTCCTTCTAACGTGTAAATGTAATCTTTTATCCTGCGTCTATGAAACTTGGGTTTTGTTTACCCTCGCCTTTTACCTTATTGTATGTGGCGAGCTCCAATACTTAAGGTGGTAAAAAATAATGGTACAGAAGTTTATCACAGATATACCGGGTTGTAAAGGAGTTTAATGGCTTGAAAGTCTAAGAATATAAAAGTAGTATAATATCTATAAGTATTGTAAATATGTTAAAAATATAGAATATTAAAAATTGATCTCAGGAGACCACACAAAAATATATATCAGGACCTTTTTTGAAAAAAAAAATCATCATAGAGGATTACCTTTAAAACAAAATATATACCACTAATGAATTATTATTACATAACTTATATCACAGATGCTTATTTTGATAAAAAGTTACTATCTCAGATGTTTGGTTCCTTTGTTTATAATAAAAAAAAACTGATTAAATAGATAAAAGATGATAATAGAACACCTTTATTTACGAAAACACGTCGGGTGTCTCATATAATCGCTTCTTCAGGAAGAGCATATGAAGAATTCTTGAAACCCTAGTTTTAAAATAGCGCTCTCAGATTGAAGCCGACGGATCACGTGACCAATGTTCATTTCAATTTCAAAACGAGGCCAGTTAACACAAGCTTCAACTTAAACGAAGAACGGTAAATCTTTATTCATTTCAGTGTCTTACAGCTCTACATATTGGACAGAAACAGAATGATCT
Source organism: Sinonovacula constricta (assembly GCA_007844125.1). Classification (NCBI taxonomy): domain Eukaryota; kingdom Metazoa; phylum Mollusca; class Bivalvia; order Cardiida; family Solecurtidae; genus Sinonovacula; species Sinonovacula constricta. Next base: position 19,225,323 of record CM017562.1, read on the forward strand.
AGTTAACAAGGCTATGTTTGTTGAAATGAAATACCCATGTTGCTATGGATGCATATAGATTTTATAATGCAAAGTTGTTAATTTCTGACATCTTGTCGGTTTTGCATGAAACCCCCGCACACCCCCACCCCCGCCATGACACTTACGTTCCATAAGTAACGCATGGCTGTGATTCTGTGGACACCGATGCGAATCTATATCGACCTTCCGGCGTTTCACTTGGCGTCACGTACAATGGGGAATCCTTCGTCAGTCGGGATGACGTTGGGGCCGGTGGACAGTCTTCCCGAATTATCAACACTTTGTCCTCCTTCTTCTTCATTCCAAGTCCCAGTCCCAATCCAACAGCCAGAGCAACAATTGTTGCAACAACGAGGATGGTAACGATGGCCCAAGCACGGGGTTTCGATATACTAGAAGAAGTAAAATGACAGTAGTTCGTTTGTTGTTACAAATGTTTTATGATCGTTTAATCTTTATTATTATTCATTCATTAATAAGCAATATAAAAATCTGAAAATCATGCAAGAATAAAAAATGTATCACAAGAGAATAAATAGCAGGCAGTGCAGATACCAGTGAGACAGCTCAAAGATCCATTTTTAATTTATTTTTTCAGATTTGTCACATTTGTCAAGAGAATCAACAACCGACAGTATCGTTATACCGACCGACAGTATTAGTTATAATTAAAAATAGAAGATGCATGTATAATGTTTGTGTGACAAACATGACATAGCAAATGATGAAAATTAATCAAACGAATATCTTAAACGAAACTAAATATATTTTGTCATTAAGCCTATATATCGGCTTAATTTAATTTGACAAGTGCAGCGATGCGTTTGATTTACTCAACTTTAAACCAACATAATCTTTTGAATGACATGTTTATATACAATCTAGTGGTCTAAGGTAGTATTTCATTTAATAGTTAACATTTTTTACATTTTGTTTTTGTTTGTTTTTACAAAAGTAAGACAAATATGAATTTGACGAATTTGACGAACTATGCCAGGAACGTTCTAATAGAATGAAAACATATAACGTGTGAGAAAACTATCTTTTAGAAAAAAATCGCTTGATGTAGGTATCAATTTGTAAACATGACTGTTACAAATGCGAAAATTATACATTATAATTCAAAAGATTTTAGGAAATATATATGCACTGTGTTTTCTATCATTATTTTTAATAAATCTTTTAGCCGTATGACCTTCGTTATTAGATGTGCACGCAACACCATGCATTATTCTGCGTTCTGCGAAATTCCATGGTAACCCATTTTTTTCCATTCATACATCAGCTGCAATAACCTGGGTTTTATAACGAACCCCTGTTCCATCATGGGATTTCATTATAAAAAAGACTTGCTGCTTTTCCTTCAAACTGTACATTGTGCTGCTAATATTCTATGTAATATATGACTCAAGTAAACAGAAGAAAACTTTTGAGTTTGACAGTTTTAAAACATGGTGTGTGGTTTTCCTTTTGAAAAAAATGTCATTTACTTTGCGAAAAAACTATCTAAACTTGCACAACGAATCTCTGAGGTACATGTGTAATTTGTTAAAAACAAGAACCGACTGGAACAGTTAGGTTGCCGTTGCTTTTGTCTCCTGAACATATTTAACACAAGTTAGGTATATTTTGGAGAATTGTAGAGACTGAGTTCATTATCAGCAACGTTAAAGGGTTGTGTCTGCTAGTTGGTTCATTTTCTATAAATAAAGGAAATTTAAATGATAATCTTGCACTGGATATTTTTTTTAAAAATTCTTACCCCTGATCTTATCAATGTGTTTATATCTTAGTCACGATGTACTGTTCGGCAGTCAAGTTTAAAAGTTGTTTTCTTTAGAAATTCTTCCAATAAAAATGTTCGCTTAAAGGCGGGAACTGATGGGATTTCTCATTTGGGGGTCGGGGCGGAAGGGGGATGGGAAAGGGGCTTTCACAGTTGACTAGCATGTCGATGGGACAACGCATAACTTTTCTTACTAGGTTTTCGGATGTAGATGAAACAAACGTATATAGAATATTTAGAAAACTTCACAATTCACAGAACACAACATTCGGAATATTGTGAGTGTATTGCTTCACAAAAATAGTTTCCAAAATATATTGAGACGAAACTTACAAGAACAAAATTGTTATTTTCTTCAAAGTTGAAGAGCAGCTTTCATGCGATATGTTTTCACGATGTAAAAAGTATTTAATTAATTTCTTGTTTCTACAGAGTCTGAGAGAAATAAACACAATTCCAACACATAATGTTCTAGCTAACGTTTTTACACTAGAACATTTTTTTTCAGGGAGTCTTCCACGGGACTGTTCAGTTCTGCCGAGGGCTCAGACATTCGGATCACCTCAACTTTTTTACTTTCCGAAATAAAATTTTCCGGTAAAATGGGGGTGGGGGTGAGGAAGTAGCCCGGCAAGATGGCACACACCTCCTTCTCCTAACCTCGGCCCCTAAAGGCATTGATACATCTGTAGACAAAACATGTTGCTAAATGGCACACCTACAGCAAAATATTAACAATATGTGGGTGTGCGTGCGTGTGTGTGTACAGAACCGAACAGAACACATCTTTATTTCTTCCAGTTATACCGTGTATAAATCATGGAGAATTGTATTTAAAAACATGAAACATGATACGTAAACGTTCCGGTTTAGCGAAAAATACAGAGCGGCAATAACCAGAAAAAATAAACAGAAAAATATAGAGAACACCATAATTATGTGTGTGTGTGATTTTCAGAAAGACAGAGAGAGAGAGAGAGAGAGAGAGAGAGAGAGAGAGAGAGAGAGAGAGAGCGGGAGAGAGGGTGAGAGAGAGAGGGTGAGAGGAGAGAGAGAGAGGTGAGAGAGAGAGAGGGAGAGAGAGAGAGAGAGAGAGAGAGAGGGGGGGGGGAGAGGGAGAGAGAGATTCATATTGAGTTTATATATTTCATCGCCGAGATATATGTACAACAATCACAAACTATGTGAAATATTACAGCATGTATTTACATTTTAAGTCCAGGTTCATTACATAGGGTAAAACGAACCCAGTCTATATGAAAGAAACTAAGACAGTCCGCGAGTGTTATGGTCCTTCATACAATAAAAGAATGCTATTTTCAGACACCGCGCGGACCTTACTGTACCGATTCGTGTGTTGAAGGTTTGAGCTAAAACGGGCATTTAAATGAAAAGTCTGATACGAATAATCACATCATTTGTTTAAAATAGATCATTTTGACGATCTGATTGCGTTTTCTTTCTAAGTGATAGCTAAATTTTCTTCAAATGAGCAGGAGCAACATAACGATGTAGGAAGATTGACACGTACCGCGATTCTCAGTATCTTAATACTGTTACCTTAGAGATCCTTTTCAGAAAGTGTATGTAAAGGGCCGAAAATGATGCGAACGTATCCCTGTTTTGCTACGTTTCTTTTGATTGGTTGAATTAGATCACGTGATATAAGATAAGCTTCAGTCCTTACATATTTTGCTTCCATGGTGATAAGTAATTCCGATATTGCTACCCTCAATATTTGAAAAAATTCAAAACCTTTTAAAGGTTGCATTCAAAAGATTGAATCATTTTTTTTTCTTTCAAATAACCAAATTAGTCATTGATACCAGAAAAGGTTATGTAAAAAGATATTCATCGATGCTCTAGGTGTGTCAGCAATCAAGTATAAATCCCCCCGCCCCGTCACTGTTAACAGGTATTTCCTATCCGAGCCACGCTGCAGAGATAGCTATTTTTAAACTAAGAAAACCATGCGAAGACTTACTTTTAGGGTCACATTATATTTTCATGCGGGTTTTCCGCTCTGACGTTGATATCTATTTCCAGTGGTGATCACTATCGCGCTTTTGATAGAGTTGGAAAGAATGAACATTCAGAGTACTTTTCCTTGATTGTTGCTGTCTAATCATATAGTTAGTGTTGACAATCGTCTTTATTGAGACTTAAGTATGATTTTATGAAGAAATAATGCCCCCAAACCCCCTAAAGCAGCGGTTCGATATTGTTAAATGTATTTGATACCGGCAATTCGTCGGATACAACCTTTAAAAGGGTTAAAATAACGTGTTAATAGTAAAATGCATACACCTCTTGCCCAAGTGTGCGTGAAAATAACCATATTGTTTACCTGTGTAAAGAAAAACAGGTAAATTAACTTATTTTCTAAATATCGTCCACAGTTGCAAATACACTGCATGTTTTAAAGTTTCACCTAAGGCGCTTTTCTTTTTAAAGATATTGTGTTTGCAAAAGCCTGGTATATATAACAGCCTAGTCTTCGAAGTTATTACAAATCATGTCACACATTGCGTTGTTTATGCAGTGCAGAGTACATTAACAATCTCATTAACATCAGTAATAATGTACAAATCGGTAGACAGTAACGGTGATTAAATGGATAATTTAAATAGGAAACATGCATTAAAAACCACACCAACTGTTCATACCACGTTTGTTGCGTCATGGTACGTGTATGACAGGTAGTAAAGATTACAGCTGTATACATTTAACTAGCGTAAACAGGACTATTAAAGGTGGTATCCGACAGTTTGGTCCATTTTTTTCCTCAAATGACCAATTAAGTCATTACTACCCGAAAAAGTCTTACAAAATGTAATATCTCTATATATATATATATATAGAGAGAGAGAGAGAGAGAGAGAGAGAGAGAGATAGAGAGAGAGAGAGAGAGAGAGAGAGAGAGAGAGAGAGAGAGAAAAAAGAAGAAGAAGATGAAGATGATGATGATGATGAAGAAGAAAGAGCTTGTTGTATAAAGAGGGTCAGTCATGGATCCAGGGGTGGGGAAGGGGGTGCACACACCCCCCCCCACCCACCACCAACACCAACAACAACAACAAGGTAAGAGAGAAGAGTTGTGAAAACATTCTCGTAAGCTTAAAAATACTAAGCTTGTAAAGTAGATTTTGTCCACTGACTACTCATATCGAAGATAAGTGTCCCTTACTGTGTATATATATAAGGTATTTACCGCGATAAAGTTGAATTGATCTTGAATCATACACCAACCACCCCCACCCACACCCACCCACCCCCACCCCCGCACCCCCCACCATTTTTTTTAGGATCCACCACTGCACTGAAGAAGGATTAACAACATTCAAAGTACTCCGCCAGGTCCACATTGGATTGAATGAGTAAAGTTTTGTGATAATAAAAGGCAAACAAACTTCCAAACTATGCACACAGAATATCTTTTGAGCTGAGCTATATGTGCTCCTTATATTCAAGTTACATTGAAATGCTCCGCGGTTTTCCTGAATAAATAGTAATTGAAGAAATCTGCATGATGTGTCATAGTTGTGTCTACAAGTTTAAATGCTCCCATGCGCCGGTTGTGTTCGGCCAGAAGAAATCTACCACAAATAAGTACGCGATTTAAACTATTTAAAGGTGGTGTCCGTCAGTTTGGTCCAAAAAGATTTCTCAAATAACCAAATAAGTTAATGGTACCGGAAACGGTCTTGCAAAATGCTGTTTACTGGTGCCAAAGATCTGTGTAAACAGTCAAGAATGAATCCCAAATCGTCATTGCAAACAGGTATTTCCTATCCGAGCCACGCTGCAACTATTTTTATACTCAGAAAACCACGTGACCACTATATATAGTCATTCGGGTAATCAGCTCGGACTTTCCGTCCTCGGTCAATATCACACAACCCAGGTCCGCGAAACTTCATATCGACCTCAACATTAGTACTTATTTGTATAAAATTGAAGTGTAAGTCTGAATCAACATGAGGTGTGCATTAATAAAAATTGTGATAATGTTAGATGTAGTCCTTGTGATAGAAGTGTAATTTATTTGCATAAATAGAATATATATGAAACGAAACGGTTATTTAAATATTTACAACCTATCAAAACTGTAAATCATATATATTTACAACATACCGTAGCATAATTCAGCTGGTAAGTTTATTTTATAAATTTGAATAATAATGAGTACTTGACTATCAAATGAAAGCAATGACCACCTTCATTCATATTCATAATACAATATTTGTTATAAAGATATGCTAGGCAAAAGTCAATTTACATTATAGTATGTAATTGAGTAATCACTATTACAACAAAGTCGAAAATCGCACACCGGCCACAGTAAAATCTTATCTTAACAACACAATAAATTATTTTATCAACAAGGATTTCCTATTTTCATAGGCGTTGGAGATGGGGCAGTGGGGGTGGGGTAAGGGTAGGCGACCGACGCCCCGAAAACTCAGCATTTTTTTAGGATATCTATTATACATACTACACTAAGAAAAACAATCACTTTTTACGTTGAAAATAATGTCAAAAGTTGGGCATTTTTGGTATTGTAAGGGTTATGAGAACACAATGAACGACATGCTATGCATTATCATAAACATTCTTTAATAACAATAATATACCATCTGTGGGCAATTTATACAAAAACAGCAGAAACATTCAAAAATGAAAACATGTCATACATTAAAATGAGTTCTATTTTTAATACTAATTTTTTAAGTGATGAAATTTAATGCTAATGCTTAGTAAAGAAAACGAAATCAGCGCAATCTAATAAATATTTGCATCCACACGAATTCATTATTTGCAGTAGAGCGTCGGCTTGCGGATCGGGAGGTCGTGGGTTCAAACCTCGGCCGGGTCAAACCAAATACTTTAAAGTTAGTAGTAATGGCTTCCCTGCTAACGATCGGAGCTAAGGGGACAGCATTACGCCTGACTTCTCGGTGCCAGTATAATGGACCGGCCTGGTTCAGTCCATGGACACCTCATAAGTGTCCCTGTGCTATAATGATAGAATTGTCGCTGCACAGTATCGGCAAAACTGCCGGCTAATCCCAATCCCAATCCTATACTTTGCAATCTGCATATATAAAATGTATTCACAAACAAATAAGCCAATAACATACAGCTGTTACAAACTATATTTCTGAATATACAAGTAAAGTAAAACAACGGTACATATTCAGACTACACAAAAATTTGAAGCAAATTTATGTTAGTGTGCATAAAATAACTTGAACAAATACATACTTGCCCATGTTTGTTAATTCCTCTTTACGTTGCGTATTCAGTGTTGAATGTTCAGGTAATAGTGCGGACGAATAATGAAATGTCAGTTTAGAAAGA
>CM017562.1:19234990-19269990 GCA_007844125.1 Sinonovacula constricta
GTTTTCGGTAGACTGCCTCTTTATTGTATATATACTTCTTAATGTAGCATACTTTGTATACCTGGAAGGAATAAATATTTGTTCTGTCCTGTTTTTTTAACTAAAAGGTATAGTTCAACATTATTCAGTGGACCTTATATGACTGTAAACATTAGATTGATCCAGGTAAAAGCGGAAGAATGTTCTACCTAATGTTAAAGTTTGAAATATGTTCTTTGTTTAAACCGAACCTTTTTGTATAATTCATGTCTATGATAAGGGCGCTTATACATTTTGCCTATGATAATTCGGATATCGAAATTGCCTGTGTTTTTATAATTATATAAACACATTGTTATTTCTTTTCTAAAAACGCTCATACTAAAATTTTCGGCAAATTGCTTTTATTAAGAGTTAAACACAAACAATTGCTCTCTTTACATATCATCTGCTCCTTCTTCTTTTTCTCACCTTCTTCTTATTCTTCTTATTATTATTTTAAAGTTTACATGTATAACTACCAGAAAATGGCAGTTATTATATGAATGACCCCGTTTCTTTTTAATCAATACATCCATTACATATTTTTATCACCTACGCTTTGAATTTAAAGTATTTTGATATGTCAAACGCTGGTCATTTGTGAGTCAATATAAAATAATGTTGACTCGAAAATGTTTTCATGTAAACACCGAGAACATTATATTGACTGGTCGTGTTCTTTTTACGCGCACTACTGCGACAACATTGCGTCTGGTAAAAGAAATCGACAGTATAGTCAATGTGTCTGATGATGATTTGGTATCATAAAGGGAAAATATAACAAGCAAGCAAACAAACAAACAAACAAAAATGCAAAATAAATAAATAGGTGTAACCTCTGTAGCAGTGAATGCTTTTCGTGATTATCTGCCAAGGGAAAATATGAGAACAGACCGAGGAAATGAACGCTGGCGGAATGGATCAAAATCTTTCTGTTTTATGTTCAATGAGAAACTCGGGTGGCATGTTGTGCAATCAAAGCGCCGCAGGCACTCTAGTGATCACTGCTTGAAAATCAAGTTAAAATGGTTAGATATAGTCATTACAGTCACGATATTATTTGCAGACTAACTGCATTTCTGGTAGGACAAACCTTTGGTTGTTTTATTACGGCAAACTCTTGTGATTGGATTGTTCATCACAAACAATAAAAGAGGGAATAATCAGGGCAAATGTTTTATTGAAAAAACAACAGCAACAATCAAAAACAACAATCAAAAACAAAACAACAACAATAAACAAAACAACAGAAAAAAAAACACAACCAAATACACTCAGTATACATTTCATGTTAAACATTTAAAATGGCATGTTTTGTACTGTAAGTAAAATACTACTTATTTTCTTTGATTAAGTGAGGCACTTCTGATATTCTGTGTCATAAGTTGACATTCCAAAAACAGTTACGTTGTAGTATTAAATATGTATTCGAGCAGTACTTTGCAGTAAATCTATTATTTAAGTAATGCCTTTTATAAAGATGCATGCTCAGGTAAATAGGTAAACAACCAATAAAATCATATTGTGTGTTAAACAGCCAACTTGTCTTAAGCGGCCAGTTTTAGACTGTCCCTTGGGTGGCTGCTTAATACAAGTTTGACTGTAAACAAAACAAAGCATGCTCAAAATGGAAATTAAACCTTAAATAATATGAATTTATTCTTTCTCTATATGCGGCAATGGTAGTTTTTACTTAAACAACACAGATTAGGCCAATAGTAATGCAGGTATGTTAATTTTGTAAGCTTGAATCTCTTACTCTGACGATATTCAAATATTCAAAAGGTTCCTTAAGGATGGCAATAAATCTTAGCAGAATTATAAATGAAACGAAATTAGAAATTATCAGCAATGTTACAAAAATAACTAGACATGTTTCAGAAAAAAAGAATGGCTCTAATAATGAGACAGAGAGTTGTTAATAGAAAATCTAAATACAAAATAGGAAATGCAATAACTGAATAATTTTAAGTAGTAAATGTGTTGCATAAACTGTTGGTTAAAAGTGGTATCCGACAGTTTGGACCAAAAATATTTTCATCATACATCTAAGTAAACTATTGTTATCTGAACAGATCTCGTAAAATGCTGTTTATTCGTGTCCTACACCTGTCTGAAAAGTGAACCATAACGCCACAATCGTCATTACAAACACTTATTTCCTATCTGTGCCACACTGCACAGGTAGCTATTTTTAAGAAATCATGTGACCACTAATGCTTTAGTTCATCCACGTCATCAGCTGTGACGTCAACGTCTATTTTTAGCAGGAATTCCAATCGTTCTTATTTACAGATATTGTTACATATATGAAATGTAGGCAAACTGTCGGATATCACATATAACAAAGGCAAGCAAAGAATTCTCACGTTCAAAGAATGCTCACATGCTGATCATTACTAATAAAGACTTGTATAAATCTAGAACTATGAAAAAGAAAACATAAACATGAAATCACATAAATCAAAACCATTGTATACGTCTTTTTATATACAACAACTTCTTGAATACATGAGGCGGGAAAAGAGAATGCGCAATTTCCAGGAGGCTGAACTCTATCAGGGACACGTTAAAGGGATACTACACGAATTTAATTACTTGGAAAAAATACTACGTAATAATATGTTATATTATCCCATTTAAGCTTGTAAATAATACCTATATCTAAAACGAATTTATAATAGTAACTTTTCTACCTATTACAAAAAGTTCAATGTTCAATGTTCTTGAGATAAGGAAAATAACTAGATCAAATCTTAAAAGAAATCGTGTGAACACTCTAGAGAGGCCACATTTATGACCTGATGATTAATTTCATAGCAACGCCATATTGTTGCTCTTTACAAATTTATTAATTGATTTTATTCTGCAGAACTAGAACCATCTAAGTTTACACATCACCGGATTTGTCTTGATAATGGCGTCCTTTTTTTCCTTGCCGATTTTATCCACTTATCATCAGTGCAGCGTTACATCTTTTTTGTTACTTATAGTAATTGCATATAGAATTAGTAATTGATATTAAGCATTTTCTCGATCGGCTGCACGTGGTTTGAAAGGCAATACCTACATTATTTACAGCTTAACGATGGTATCCGGACATTTTTTTCTTTCACCAATAACTAAATAAACCATTGGTACCTGAAAAGGTCCTACAGTAATTGATGGCATAGATCTGTGTGGACAGCGAAGAATAAACCCCCACTCGCCATGGCAGTCAGGTATATCCTATTTTAGCTTCAGATACAGCTATTTTTAAACTTAGAAAAGTAGGTGGCAACTTTATTTTGAGGTCATGTTATATGTCATCTAGGTAATACGCTCTGACGTCGATATCTATTTTTCGCAGAGAACACTAGCGTCCTTATTTAAAGATAGAAAAGAATGAAATTGCACTTGTTGTTTACTCATTTAACCTGCAACTGACGCTACGCCATGTAGTGACTTTTGGTAACGCAATTCACCTATAACTGACTGAGCGCCATGTACTTACCCTTGGTTACATGGTAACGCAGTTCGCCTATAACTGACTAAGCGCCATGTACTTACCCTTGGTTACATGGTAACGCAGTTCGCCTATAACTGACTAAGCGCCATGTACTTACCCTTGGTTACATGGTAACGCAGTTCGCCTATAACTGACGCTGTGCCATGTACTTACCCTTGGTTACATGGTAACGCGGTTCGCCTATAACTGACTAAGCGCCATGTACTTACCCTTGGTTACATGGTAACGCAGTTCGCCTATAACTGACTAAGCGCCATGTACTTACCCTTGGTTACATGGTAACGCAGTTCACCTATAACTGACTAAGCACCATGTACTTACCCTTGGTTACATGGTAACGCAGTTCGCCTATAACTGACTAAGCGCCATGTACTTACCCTTGGTTACATGGTAACGCAGTTCACCTATAACTGACTAAGCGCCATGTACTTACCCTTGGTTACATGGTAACGCAGTTCGCCTATAACTGACTGAATGCCATGTACTTACCCTTGGTTACACAATTCGCCTATAACTGACGCTGCGCCATGTAGTGACTTTTGGTAACGCAGTTCACCTATAACTGACTAAGCGCCATGTACTTACCCTTGGTTACATGGTGACGCAGTTCGCCTATAACTGACTGAACGCCATGTACTTACCCTTGGTTACACAATTCGCCTATAACTGACGCTGCGCCATGTAGTGACTTTTGGTAACGCAATTCGGCAATAACTGACGCTGCGCCATGTACTTACTTTTGGTAACACACTATTCCAATAACTGACGCGGCGCCATGTATTTACTCTTGGTGGCACAATACGCCTATAACTGACGCGGCGCAATATACTAACTCCTGGTGACACAATTTGCCTATAACTGACGCGGCGCCGTGTACTTACTCTTGGTGGCACGGTTCTCCTATAACTGACGCTGCGATATGTTATAACTCTTAGTTACACAATACGCCTGTATCTGACACAACGCCAGGTACTTACTCCTGGTTACACAATTAACCTCCACTCGTTATTGCAAACAGGTATTTCCTTTCCGAGCCACGCTGCAGAGATTGCTACTTTTATTCTTAGAAAGCCACGTGACCACTTACTTTTGAGATACCGTTATATAGATATCGGGGTTTTCCGTTGTGCCCGAATTCCCCAAAGCAGTCGTTCAATATTGTTATATTTATTTGATATAGGAGAACTGTCGGATACCCGCTTTCATTCATTTTCCTTTGTCATTCTTCCGCATACAAAACTACAAAAGGCCTTAAACCTTTTTTAAGTAATTAATTATTAGAATCACTTCTACAAGAGTACACAGAACAAAAGAAACTTGTAGTTACACATGGGCTCACTGAAAGGCTGAATGTTTTATTTAGCCTGTGATTAGTTTTAGTCACGTAGACGTGACTGAAATAGAATTTAAATGGAATTGAATTCCATACTATTAAAAAATCAATGTGCATCTGTCCGACGCAATAAAATATCCTATGTTTACACCAACTTTTATCCTGCTGGACCAAATCTAGACTAAAAGTGCAGATCCAGATCAGCTAGCCCACTCTGGTAATTACATGTTATTTTACTCTGAAGTGTCCAATACGGAAATATATTTGGACAAGTGACCAGATCCCATATTGGTGGAGCCGTCAGGCGAGTCCATTACGTTTTTCCGATCTGGGCACGCGTCCAACTATATTTCCGTATTGGACACTTTCGTGAAAAATGACCCTTTTATTCAATATCGATTTTTTTCTGTTATAGAATTGTACAACTGATTGTACATGTGTAATTATTAATTTCGATTTATAAACAATAAATACTTCTTCAAACTTATTTGAATTTATTAATAATAGAGATTTAAATAAAATTAGATTATTCTATATGTATTTTTGTCTTCCTCAGACAGCGTTCTGTCAGATGCTTTGTGTATGTTTACATCAGAACGTTGACGAGCGCTTCTCTTATTTCAGCCGCTTGAATATTACTATAATTATATACTATACCTAAATTGTACTGTAAAGGGCATGCATTCGATTTTATCCGAATTCTTAGTTAACCGGCTTCTATCGTATATTGTTTGTGTCAGAAACGTTAAGATTACTGTTCAAAACATAATACAGTAGGACAATTTACTGTCTAATACACCTACATGTACGTACAGGATGACCACGTGATACAAATTGACTGCATTGATTGGTAAAAAATGAATATAAAATAATCTATTGCATTGTATGCAGGTACATGTTTTTTTCATTAAACCAACGACACATATTTGAAATGTAAGAATAATCTGACTGAAATTTATCACAATCGGTCATTGCTATTTTATTTTTAATATTGCAGAAAGATCAAACATATCTTCACCAGTTATACAAGATTCATGACAAAGAAAAGGCTATAAGATTTGACCTTGACAATGTGCATTTCTAATGAGAATAGTAAATCACATTTCGCGTTGCATAGCAGTCACAATACAAACCCTCTGTAAGAGGATGGATCCAGGGGGAGGGTGGGGGATGCATCCCTCCTCCACCAACCAGGTGAAAGGGTGGAGTTTGAAAACACATACATGTTAGCTTAGAAAATACTAAGCTGTTAAAGTACATTTTGTCTGTTGACTGCTTAGGTCGACGTTAATGTTCCTAACTGTGTATGTATATTCAGTATTTCATGTTTTTTCTTTCTTTATTTCAAATTGTATGCAGATAATTTCTGCTTGGAAGCCGTGCTGTCTTTGTAGAAAACTTGATCTTGTAATAATGTTACATCTTTATATGCAACTTACAGTATGTAGGTAACTTCAACTTGTAAGCCTTCATATATTGCAATAAAAGTATGGATTATTATTATTGTATCATTGTATCATAACAGAATATGAACGTGAGTTTAAGTGACATAAGAGTACAATAGACATTTATCCTTCTACATCATTAGTAGATTATGATACATGATTCCTGAATACTGCAATAAAGTTGAATGGATCTCCCCTAACCCACACCACCAAAATTTTCTCAGTCTGCCCATGCCTCTGTAGCGCTTGCTCTTTGTGTGCGTCTTGTGCATGAACTAAATGAGGTAATTACAAAGATTTATTAAAATATTTGGTAGCTTTTGGTTATAACCACGGCATTTTGTCCACTGCCGTCGCTAAATAAGTGAGTAGGGTTCTAAAATCACTTAGAGGGAATCTGTAAAAGTTTTTCGTATGTTCATGTTTAAGGCACGTTGTAACACATAATCCGACTTAAACACAGACTTATAGTAACAATTCGATTTATTAAGAAGTCGTTTTAATACTCAAACAGTCAATGATCACTATTCATTTTATATATACATGTAATTATAAATTGTTCCTATATAAATCACGACATAAATTGACATTTGAACAACGGCACATACACAAGTTAATGTGAATTAGGACATAAATTGAAATTTAACTATCACTAGACAATGGCACATACACAAGTTAATGTGAATTAGGAAATAAATTGAAATTTTAACTATCACTAGACAACGGCACATACACAAGTTAATGTGAATTAGGACATAAATTGAAATTTAACTATCACTAGACAACGGCACATACACAAGTTAATGTGAATTAGGACATAAATTGAAATTTTAACTATCATTAGACAATGGCACATACACAAGTTAATGTGAATTAGGAAATAAATTGAAATTTTAACTATCACTAGACAACGGCACATACACAAGTTAATGTGAATTAGGACATAAATTGAAATTTTAACTATCATTAGACAATGGCACATACACAAGTTAATGTGAATTAGGAAATAAATTGTAATTTGAACTGTCAGTGTCGCATACCAGAAACAACATACCTCTTGTGTCACGCATGACTTGGTTGGTGCCCAGATGAGCAGACTCACTATTAATTTAAACGAACCTGCCGTCAACCTTGACTGAGGCAAAATGAACAATTTCCCAATAATAGCAATCGCGCACAAAGCATCGGCGGCTGGGCTGTCCCAGTTTGTGATTGGAGCCTACTAATAAAAGACGGAAATATAAGGTAATATTTCAATTCAGGTGTTGTTGTTTTTGTTTTGCTTTTAATATCATATTTATAATCATTTATGTGCGTGTGCAGAATCATCAATGTTGTTTACATGTTGTACAAGTTCTGATTTGTATTGAAAAAGAAGACTGTATATACTTCATATTTATTTTGCAAAATCGTTTGTTCTTAGTATGGAGAAATGGGCAGCTCATTTCGAATGGCTTTATTTGCGTTCATTATATATCTAATGTTTGGATACTTTGATTAACAACAAAATATCATCGTTCTGTCATTTACAAAACTGATACATGTATACTAATGCCTAACAATAACACAGATGTAACATGAGGCTAAGGATTGTCACTGTTAATAGTGCATATAAAAAGGTTTGTCAAGATAGATATACGTGCAAAATCAACCTTTCTTAAAGTTATATATGGTTTGGAATTCCATCATCAAATTTGTTGCAAGTAACGTTTCAAATACATTATATGAACGTATAATGGCTGTTAGTCCATAGTTTTTAACATTATTTAAAATGAGCCGATAAAAAAACTCAATACAATTTATAAAAATCTTTTAGCAACTGGGAGTCATAAAAGATTTTAAATTATTTAGGTCGAATCCCGAAATGTTCCGATCAGTGACGTAAGCGTTCGTATTATCCCGTGACTCGCGTTTACTTCGGCCCTTAATTCGTAAATAACAATGGCGGACGAAGGCAGGCCGACTCTAAAGATATGGAGGCCATCTTTGTCTTATTCGGAGAGAAAAAGAAGATAATTTCCTCATAGAATAGAACAGCACAAATCAAGAATTTACCTTGGGTCGAAAAACAACAACAGATGGCACCATTTTTATGCGTGTTTAACGGAAATACCCGAGGAAAATTCCGGCAATGATTGACAGAAACAGGTCCATTCCGAAGCTATATATGACTTAAAATGCACCGTCAACATCGACATTCCACATGTTACATCTGGGTTATTTTTGGCATCATAATTTGCATATAATTCATTCTTGATTACAATGAAAGTCATATTTGGTTTATTCCACTTTTGTAGCAAAAATGGCGTTACTGTTGGGACTGTCATTAGTAGCAGCGGTAAGTCTGATCTTTTTCGTCACATTATTTCTATTTATTTCCGTCAGCTTGGATGATCTGATTGATACATGTAGTTATTATATTCCGAAATTAAATTTGCTTTAGCTAATCAAAAAACTGTTTAACGTTGTTTTTTTTTAAGATTCATGTTCATTCATACTTTTGTAATAAATTCACTCTGGGACATCATCGTCTTGTGCTTATAAAAACCGTGGGTTTAGTATGTTTAAATCAATAAATAATGACCGAATGTTTAACAAGACCATGTAGGACAAATATATAGCAACCTTTATGCATTTTTACGTTACCGTCCTCAGAACGCGTTGAATCATTGGTCAGATCTTGGTAGTCTTCCACTATTATACATGTACACTTAAAGTTATTTTTACAGCAAATAATAAATACCGAAAATCTACTTTATTTTTATGTTCAGGGATATCCGTGTGAAACAATAACAAAATACTTAATTTATAAAATATACTGTAAAACATAAAAAAGAAACTTAAAACAAGCAAACTTATAATAAAATTAATACTCTTAAATATTAATACAATATAAAGACAAAATCATTATAAATCTTAGATATGGGCAGCAGTATAATGAATTGATTTGTATGAACTCACTAAGAGGGCCACCTCGCTAAGCGGAACACCTTAAAAACGAACCACAGGTGTCCCTCTTAGCGATATTTTCCTGTGTCATTAAACTATGAGTTGTGTAAATATCATTCTATTGAATGATGATATCTGACCGGTCTCTTTGAAAATACTTTAAGACAGCGCGAGCTAGCTGTCCATTTTTATTCTGACCTTGACCACTGGAGGCATAAACATGCATATCAGCCAGTTGTGTGTACCTGTGCATTGCCTATATATTTTGGATGCTGTTAATGTAAAGTATTTATGGATATCAGATCACCCATTAGATGGATAAGTCGATCGTTACAGTTGTAAAATAATAAAATTAAAATGTATGAAAAAAATCAATTAATTTCTTATTGATGAATACTGTTTGCACAGTGTGTCATAAGGCCATATAAGCTGTGGATGAAAATCAACAACAAAGCAGTTGTTTTAAGCAAATGTTAAAGCATATAGTGCCAGTAGGCGACCGCGCTGTATACAGGTTAAATAACAACATTAAGTGCGCATATGAAAGTAACACCATTATAACTTTAAGATTTAAAGACATTACATACTAAGGCTGATGGTGCAAAATATTTGTGGTCCACGGTACATTGTTTATATTTTTCAATTCTGTGCACGCTTTTAAAATAGCTTTCAGCCTCGACGATAATATACTAATATACAAGGCAAAGACGCCGCATTGTGTGACTCTCACGACTATACCGTCAAGTCAACAGAGTTTATGAGCAAGATGGTTCGAATAATAAGAAATGAGAGGGTATTGATTGACAGGGCGGGTGAACACGTGCCTTCATATTAAAAGCAAATGGCAGCAAATCGAGAAATTTGAAAGTTTTTTTACATTATGATAGACACTTTCTAATCAAGGCCCATCGGATGTTTCAGTCCCCATTTCTTGCACTTACTCTTGATCTAATAGCCATAAGTTTCTTTAGAATGCGTGTCACAAAGTTTGAGTCGAAGCTTCACGTGATCCTAGATGCTATTCGGACCATGCACAAATAGTTTGAGGACCTTGATTCAAATATCTGACTTTCTTGGTGAGTATTTATACAGGGTCCATAAAAGTCAATAATGAAGCACAAAATATAAGGTTTTGATATCGCAGTGCACATTGTTCATTTTTTATATTGGCAAGTTGGGCATGTGTCAGAAACTAAGTAAATCCATATGACATTATAACTTGGGCGATGCTTTGTAGATCGGAGATTGTGTTAGTAGTAAGAATTTCTAGGCACAATACGCTGAAAATAGCATTGGAAGTATTTTATTTAGAAATGTGCGTGTAATTCTTATTCATCTATTAAAAACTTCCCCGTGCATGTAATCTATGTTGTCATTTATTTCATCCTATAAGGATTGTTACGTGTATTTACTTTGATGGACATTGGACTTGGGATCCTCAATTCCATTTTCACACGAGCATGATGCTACACCCATTTGCACTTTACTGATAATTTACTTTTCTTTAGTCAAAAATCAATTTCAATCACAGTCAACAGTTTTGTGTAGTTCTTCTAACAGAAATGATGCCTGTCTCTTTTCTAAATTTTATGTGGATATTATATTTTATGACGTCACTACCTTCGTCATAACAAATCAAGGAAAACGTCAGCGCTTTGACATTTTTGATTCGGATAGATGTATTTTCTTTCATTGCTTGCATTTGAGAAACCCATCTGGAAGTGCGAGGTTAGAGCTCTGTAAAACCTGTTTAAGCACCCCAGTTGGTCCTTTTTGCGGACTGACCGTTCCAAGGCGGTAACTGTTGGGTTTGCTCTTTTTGTTTAATGACTCAACACAGATTTGTTCTTGTCACATATTCTTATTAGTCACTTAAAAATGAAATCATGCAAATGTAGTGATATTTTCAAAAATTGATCATCGCCACATCGGAGTAATAATGGCTTTAGTCCTTGGTAAAACCTACTACAGATAGTACATGATACAAATTCCACTGTTTTTAAAATGCACAAACGGCATTTATCTGTACTAAGCAGTGCATGATTTACTTCTGTTTAGAACACTGCTAAACCTTTCCACCTTTAACTGGTATCGACACAAAATATCCTAACCAGCACATTTATTTATAGAAATATAACCTTGACCTTTTTTTTGTTGAACACATTCCGAAAAAAAAAAATTAGAGTGTATTCAATTGAACAACGGAACTAAAACTGGTTGGCTGGAAAAAAGGAATGGTCTTGATGAAAAAAAGTATTTATATGAACGTTAAAAAACTTTAAAATCCACTTTAATTTCTTTAGCGGTGGCCATTTTCTTCAAAAACAAACAAATGATAACGTGTTCATTCGCCCTGATTTTTCAGAGCAAGCAGTAACTTCCGGCCAAACGACACATGAAACCTTATCCGCACAAAGGACAAAATATATGATGATTTAGTAAGGACGAGACTCTCACCCTATCAGGTCATACAAATTAAGATAATGATAACGATGATGTCAACAACTGCTGGGTAAAGCAGTTTCTCATTCAACAAAGAAGGAAGCACGAGTAATCGATTAAACAGACGTTCAAAGAGTTGTTGGTGACAACACTAATGACAAACGTGAAAACATTATTAACAATTCATTTAGTTAGACGCTTTCATGCAACACAACAAAAGAAATCATTCTTGCTCATCCCCAGAGTGTGATGTTCTTGTAGTTCTTTGGTAAAGAGGCTGCACCAGTTTTGTTGCTGTTTTCTGTTAAAAGAAATAGGACTTTAGGCTTATGAACGTATGCATAACAAAGGAAGCTATTGGTTTGACATATGTAACCGATTACTTAATCAAGGTGGCTTCAAAAACGAAATGAAAGGTATAAAGTTGTAGGCCTAATGCGCATGTGCAAAGTCCCTGATAGAATCGAAGGCATAGCATCTCTCTTAAAGGTGTCCGATCTATAAATAATCTATAAATCTAAACGGAATGTGTACAATGATAATTGTGTAAATCCGGACAATAAGCCAAATGATGGTGATGAATTGCCTCTTAAACTTTCCAAGATAGACAAATTATGTAGAAAGTGATACCTGCGACAGGCGTTCTCAGACTCCAAAAGACCCCAGATAATCCAATTACGTAGAAAGTGATACCTGGGACGGGCGTTCTCAGACCCCAAAAGACCCCAGATAAACCAATTACATAAAAAGTGATACCTGGGACAGACGTTCTTAGACCACAAAAGACCCCAGATAAACCAATTACATTAAAAGTGATACCTGGGACAGACGTTCTTGGACCCCAAAAGACCCCAGATAAACCAATTACATAAAAAGTGATACCTGGGACAGACGTTCTTAGACCCCAAAAGAATCCAGATAAACCAATTACATAAAAAGTGATACCTGGGACAGACGTTCTTAGACCCTAAAAGACCCCAGATAAACCAATTACATAAAATGTGATACCTGGGACAGACGTTCTTAGCCCCTATAAGACCCCATATAAACTAACTACATAAAAGTGATACCTGGGACAGACGTTCTTAGACCACAAAAGACCCCAGATAAACCAATTACATAAAAGTGATATCTGGGACAGACGTTCTTAGACCCCCAAAGACCCCAGATAAACCAATTACATAAAAAGTGATACCTGGGACAGGCGTTTTTAGACTCCAAAAGACCCCAGATAAACCAATTACATAAAAAGTGATTCCTGGGACAGTCGTTCTCAGACCCTAAAAGACCCCCAGATAAACCAATTACATAAAAAATGATTCTTGGGACAGTCGTTCTCAGACCCCAAAAGACCCCATATAAACCAATTACATAAAAAGTGATACCTGGGACAGTCGTTCTCAGACCCCAAAAGACCCCATATAAACCAATTACATAAAAAGTGATACCTGGGACAGGCGTTCTCAGACCCCCAAAAGACCCCAGATAAACCAATTACGTAGAAGATGATACCTGGGACAGGCGTTCTCAGACCCCAAAAGATCCCACAAGCAACTGAAACTGACAGCCGAATTACGACGGACACCAGCACCAAACGCATACGCATATTTTCGTGGAGTTTCCTAGATTGTGTCAATATTACTTCACTGACATCAGAAGGAGTCAAAAACTTTTTGAAGCCATTCAAAATTTACTTCTGACTACCAATGTTATCATTTTAGAATTATCTTATATTCTGGCGTTTATTATACATGTATCTTACTTAAAAGATTCACCATCTGACAACGCTTTACTACAGTTGGTAAAATAAGAACATTTGATGAATTAAAAGGCAATAATCACGCATCAGTGACTATCTCGGACATATGTTTATTAACCTAAAAAGGAGTTAGATAGTCAAATCCCTCTTAAATATCTCCTAAAGTAAGCAAGATCTCTTTCGATTGAAGCTGATTCAAGTACAAAGCGGGGGGGGGGGGGGGGGGGGGGGGGGGGAGCTCCTATATAAAAATAAAAAAGTAAACCAATAAATATAAAGCATATGCCACATAATCAGGTAGAAAGAGATATTCCTCTCTTAAAGACTATATAAAGTATATTCATGTGCATTGAACTGGTAAAATAAGAAGTCAAACATGGGTCCTTCTTTAAAAATACAGTCTGTCGGACAAAACCAGTCAATGAACAAAATACACTGTCTGTAAAACCAGTCTGGCCAACTCAAATATATAACCCACCAGCCTTGAACATGGCAATAAAAATTCCATCATCAAAAAACGGAAACGCATCATTACTCTGCCAAACCAACTAGATCAGATCGGACCCAGAGTTTTTCTTTTATCCGGAGATCGATAATTGGTCCCGCATTATCAAACACAACCTGAACAATTATCATCCTGTCAGAGCGAGAAAAACAACATCTCAGATCAATATGACAGTGTACTTTCAGAAAAGAGAATATGTTCTTATGTGAAAGAAAAATTGATCCCATGACGACAAGTATGAACAAGATGTTTAGAGTTTCTGTTTGGTTTTTGCGAACAATAAGATTGTGCGCATGTTACCAATTAACTCATCAAAGAGTGCGATACGTAATTTGGGCTGTCATTTAATTAATCTTATCAGGATTGTTACGTGTATTTTCCTTTGACGAACATTGGACAGGATGCTACAATCATTTACAGTTCTCCTTTGCTGATTCTTGTCCTTAGTTCAAATATTTAATTTCTTTATTAATCTAGAAATATTACCCCCCCCCCCCCCCCCCCTCGCCTCACCAAATTCGATTTGAACATTATTTTTATACACAATTTTACTTTTTATGACGTTATTATATAGATATCGGTACATTTATAATTGTAACATGTTTTCATTAAACGAGACTTACCTAAAGTCGAAATGTGATCTGTTATCTCTTCAGTATTAGTGCCGCAAACGAAGGATGCCTTCCTCTCTTTTTTATGAATAAGCGTCAATATTGATGGATAGCTAGCGCCCTAGCCCAATCTCATAGGAAATCTCTCTCGTTGCCGACATAATGCAAAACAGTCTTGATAAAACTTTCACTTGCAGAGAACCCTAGTTGAATGTAAATTATAAATACTATTTAATGATTACCTTACATTCATTTAGACCCTATTTTAAAAACCTACACATAAACATAATCGACAATAGAATGTATACAATATCTTGGACTTATGACATTTCTTAAAATATAATTGTCCAGACATATTATCAAGTAGCATGTACATTCAAAAGCAGTCAATCATATACGCTGATACAGTTTCACGATTTTACAATTACCCTTTTAATGCTGAATTTTTAAACGTAACAAATCGGCGATAAGGTTTGCACCGCGAACTAAACTTTATTTGCCGCTACACGATAGCTATTGGCCTTGGAAAGCTAAGGTTTGGTTCGAAATATCGATATATCCCAGGTATACATATAAAAATAAGTTGCCAACACCTAATCTAACGACTGATAGGTTCTTTATTAAGTTGTATGAT
Organism: Sinonovacula constricta; assembly: GCA_007844125.1. Lineage (NCBI taxonomy): Eukaryota > Metazoa > Mollusca > Bivalvia > Cardiida > Solecurtidae > Sinonovacula > Sinonovacula constricta. Next base: position 19,250,198 of record CM017562.1, read on the forward strand.
TGGATATCATGTCAGGTCATCTACGCATTTGAAGTGATCAACGTAACACTGTCTCGCAATATACCAGCAGCCTTGACGACGTTCAGTAATCTGTGCTTGGGATTATGCTGGGAGCCGACATCCTTACACGTATCATCCATATACAATATAAATGGGTGAACCACAAACCCTTCGCACCCAACAAATTAGCAAGCATGATCATGTTAAACTGAGATTTGATCATACTTGAATTCTCACATCTAATGCACTTTCTATACACTCTATAATAAAAACTGATATTACAAGCGAAAACTCATTATTGTTAAAATAACAACATTTTTTTTTAACCAACTTGTGTTATTTTATTTTCTTGTAGATCCATATAGGGAACATCAATGCTGGTGAGTTTCCTGCAAATGATATCTTTGCTATTTACATGTTAATACAATAAAATTGATGTATTCAACTTTTCAACAACCGATGAAAATAATTCGTTTAATACAACGATAGAACCTGATAAATCTTTTGAAATACTTTTAAAATTGCATAAGGTTCCTTTTTACAATTTTCTACATGTGTTGCTTAAAATAAAAGAGTTGTACTTTATCTGCTACATTTTAAAGGTGGTATCCGACAGTTTGCGTTTAACAATTTCATGTTACAATACCTAACCACTGTTTGGGGGAATTTGGGCATAATTTCTGCATAAATCGTGCTTTAGTATCAGTAAAAACGGTTTTGAACACTACCTACATTATTAGACAGTACAAATCGTTACAAAACACTCTAAATGTTCCATGATTCCAAACCTATAAAAAAGCTCGATACTGATCTCTGCTAAAAATAGATATCGGCGTCAGAACGGATTAGTGACACGACGATAAAACGTAACCTCAAAAGTGAGTTGTCACGTGGGTTTCTTAGCTAAAAATAGCTATCCCTACAGCGTGGCTATGATAGAAAATACCTGTTTGCATTTCGGGATTTTGTTTTACTGTGCACACTGATCTTAAGTGTCAATGAGCAGCATATTGCAGGACCTTTTTTTCAGGTAATAATGAGTAATTTGGTTATTGGAGAAAAATATTTTTGTCCAAACTGTCGGATACCCCCTTTTAATCAAGTATTACGTAGGATTACACACGCCCCCATGCGTGGGATTTATTTCTCTATTTGTGCTTATAGGCTTCCTTATCGACGGCAACTTATTAAAGGTGGTATCCAACAGTGTGCCTGTATCTTATATATGTAACAATATCTGACCTCTGTTTAGGTTAAATGCGCATAGTTTCTGGAGAAAACATATTTTAGTCGAAGCTTTGACGATTTTCAAAAGCGCTTTTCAAACAAAATTAAAAAGTTCCTTTTTTCCAAATCTATAAATAAGGACAGTTGGGACTCCATCTAAAATAGACATCGACATCACAGCGAATGACGTGGATAAGCTCCAACATAAAGTAGTCACGTGGTTTTCGTAGTTTAAAAAAAGCTAACTGCGCCGCATAACTCACATACATATTTCTGACTACTGTGGCGCTTTGGTTTACCTTTGAGAGAGGTGTAGAACATAACGACATTTTGCGAAATATGTTCAGGTAACAATGGTTTTTAATTTTAAATGAAAATATTTTTGGTCCAAACTTTCTGATATCACCTTTAATGTACTTTAAGGGGTCAGAACTGATAGTATATTAACTAACGTTTCAATGTAGGAGACACGTAGACGTAAAGCATATGAGTACCACGAGTTGGCAAAGTATTTAGTTTTTAAAATATGTTAGTACCCTGTGTCTTTAATGTTTGCAGCTAAATACAGTTGCTTTGACGACGGAAACGGCAACATGCAAATGCGATTTACCCATGATGACTCTCCCGATATCGAGCAGCTTGTGGGTATTGGTGATGTAGGACAAGGCGGGACATGTGTTTCCTCCATTGTTGGTACCAGCCATGTCCTGGATATTGTAGTAGACACTGACCGGGTACAGGTGTCGCCAGATCCAAGCACGTCCCCTTGTTTTATTGATACCTTGCTGGTGAGTAGTGCAGTGTAAGTTTGTTTATCTATTGGGTTTATCGTCCCACCAACAGTATTTCAGTTATCTGGAGACGGTGTGCACTTGAAGCAGATATAGTGCTGCCTTCACTGTGTATAGCATGCCGTGAACACCTGGCATGATACCACACCAAGTCACATTATCCTGACACCGGGCCAACCAGTCGTGGAACTACCCTTATATATTTACTTGAGCGTTAGCAAGGGAGCTATAACACTACAATTTTTACCGTCTTGGTATGTCGCGGCCCGGGATCGAACCCAGGGCCTCCCGTACCTGGTAGTGTAAGTCGTTGTGGGAGAATGTCTATGACAGCATATAACATAAAGAGCACAGAAGCGCTGTTTAGTTAGTGCAAGTTTGAACGTGTGCGCGATTATAGGTGTGCAAACAATGGTCAATAGTATTCCGTAGTAAGTCAAATGTACAAGAAAAGTCATTCATGCGATGCATCAAAGGCGACGCAAACATGGAACCCGTAAAAACGTTAAAGCAATATGGGAACATGTAATGACACATTTGGAATGTTATGGGTTTTATTGGAGAGTTGACAGTAATAATTAATCACAGAAAATTGTTTATAATGTATAGGGATGTCATCGAAAAGTTTTTTTCTATCCGTAAATACTATTGGGATATTGTTACGGCACCCGGAGTGATGTTGTTTTATTGGTTGGACTCCAGCTTTATTTATATTAAGGAATAATAAATAACGACCAATGATGTATAAGTGTAACTAAATAATTGATTTATTGTTTATTAAACAATAGAACAAAACAGTTATAAGTATATCAATTCACTAATTTTATGATATTTCTTCAGTAAACACGCAAATAAATAGACGCTGCGAGAATTCTATGTTTACGTATTAAATAACGCGGCCACCATTAATACACATAATAACAAATATTTCGTATACATTCACCTTACGTTAAGAACAGTAAGAGTCACATTAATCTTATTTGCTTAAAATATTCAACCTTAACGTTAAAATACTATTCACTTCAATAACAGCAAAAATAATACGTTAACTACGTATTTCCTATTTTAAAATATTTATCTGCTGAGTTTACTTATCCCTTGAATTGAATAAAACAAATATTTAGCAAAAATAAAAGAAATATGATCGAATCGAACTAACGTCTGCTAAGTGCTGGAGTCCTCGACTGAGGAAACTCACAGCTATTTATACTGGTCTCAGTGCACCAGAAAATCTTGCGCCTGCACCAGAAAATCTTGTGCATGCACCAGAAAATTTTGTGGCCACAGAAAATCTTGTGGCCACAAAAAAATAGTGTGCAAAATAGAACGCACAGAAAATTCATGTGCAAAAGATATAGTGCGCTTTCAGTCGTATTCTTAAACAATGAATTAAACACATAGTTATACAGAATGCAAATATTAAAACACATTTTTTTTACCTGAAAGGCCCGTTTTCGTAAATTAAATAGATGAGACATTGCTAACTAACATGCAAATCGTGTGGGCCGCTTAGTAGACTAACTGTAAAAACAAAATGGCTACCGCGTCACAGTAACTCGTCTGCTCATACAACAAAATGTGAACAAAACCTACTGAAAGTGGTTTCATAATGTAACAAGTGGTTCCTGGGATTAAACAAAGTGTTACTCAGCATATTAGCAAGTTCTGAGGAGAAGAAACATTTACTGAGGAATAATGCTGAAGTAAATGAAGCGAACCCGCAGAATCTGATGACACATATTCGAAGTAATATGAGGCGCAGTTTATCAAACAGAATTTAGCTAAAACACTTGTATAAGGTTGATTGTTCTGTCTATGTAACAAGAGCAACAGTCATTATCCATGTGCTTATGCTAAAAACCGGCTTATAAAAATTAAGTTGAAATCTAAAGGTGAGTAACCTTGACATTTATAAATGGAAACAACATTTGCTTTAGCGAGCCCAGTACTGGGGCCTTACAATACCCCGCTCTTCAAAGACGCAACTCCTGGTGCGTTCAACAACGTAATAATTTATAATTAATAATTAATGAACTCTTGCTATAAATCTTATTAAGCCCTTTCCAGTTAACCTAGACATTACAAAAAAGATTCAACACATATAGCTTTTACAGCTTCAATAAATAAGCTTCAACATCAACGGTGGAATCAAAAGCTAACAGCCCTATTACTTATGTGCCTGTCGAAAAGGTACAAATCTCTTCGCGTTAAATTAAAGCTCAGTGTTTTTTCTAACAAAGACCTCTTATACTCATTATAATTGACAAATGTTCTAAAAGCTTGCACTCTATCGGCGGCATCTCTCATTTCCTCGGGTTTCCCGAGCGTGGTCTGTCATCGAAGCGGGGTCTCTTGGAGTTTCCATGATCTAATGGGCTTCGTCTGTCGGGGTCCCAGCGCGAAAACGTCCGCTGTACATGATCCATGGCAGAGGCAGAACTAAGGATGGCCTTCTCAACTTGGCGGATTGCCCTGGTATTACTATCCATTGCCTGGGTCAATTTGCTGATACTATCCACTAGCATAATGCCCAGGCGATTAATCGCTGCTTCTGTTTTTGTTTCTTGTGCATCTCCATCGGTTTGGCTTCCAGTCGTTGATGTTCTGACTTCCGGCACATTTGGCAATGGCGAAAACAGGGGTACATCCCCGCCAATCAGTTGATTAGTAATATCTTCGAATGATGGCGTCCTCTGCATACGTGTGCCATTGCCTGCTTTTAAGACTTCAGGGGTATTCAGTGGCCGCTTATCACAGATGGGTGATTGCCGGTGAACGTTTCTAGTGGGCTGGATTTGCTCATTACCGGTAACATCAGTCTGGCGTTGATTTAACGGCTGCCTCTCTAGAGTGGGCAACACCAGTGGTGGAAGCATTGGGAAGGGGTTTTCGAGGTTGATAGAATCCGTCTTCTTGGCTTCTCGGCGTGGACCGGTCGGGATACTTGCTTCGTACAGATCTGATAGGCCAGACTCAGACTGGCTGTCTTCGTCTGCATGCCCACCATTGTACGCTGGTCTGGCTGGGTCATACTCGATCAAGCTGCCGCCAAGTGTTATCTTCCCACTACTTATCAACTCAGCTATCACTTGTGGTGCCAATTGAACATTGATCAAGCGGCCGCCACTAGGATCCTGTAGTGGTTCCATCTCGTTACTCTTTGCAGCTGCCAAATCCTCTTCGTGTCGGGCTTGGCGGTAGTCCGTCCCTTCGACAACTTGCCTGGGGTTAGGGTTATGCACAAGGCACGCCGAAGGTTCACTGCCATATCGTTTGACTGCTGTGGCATGTTTAGGGTGGGCTTCAACGTGTTCTTCTAATGATTCTTGCGTAGTACTTCTCACCATGCACAAGGTACAGTAGTAAGGCGCTTGGTCGAGTGGTATATGGTATTTATACACATGAGCAATCATTCTGTACCTTTCCATCACTTTCTTTGGTTTATTCTTCTGCTCACAGTGGGTGCATACAAACAGCTTTCGTGCCTGTCGGTGTGGGTTCATGCTTGCCTATAACATAAGAAAAATAAAAAAAATGTTTAACCATCACAGGTGTGTATATTGGTTGGTGATACCCGATCGCGCTAAATGGTGGCATTGTGATCGCCGCGGTAGCAAATCGCATATCGAAGCTATTTGCTCTTCGGAAAGAGGAGATTACTTGCTGGCAAAAATCGCAGACCCTCGTACTTCATCAGCCAATTTTGTCAGCCACCGGGGTCTGTTTATTCCTTCATATGGCTTTAACTTATCGTGGTGGGCGACCCGCTTAGTACCCCGCGAGTCCGTCTGTATTGTATATGTCACCGGGCATAGTTTATTGAGGATGAGATATGGCCCTTCAAATTTTCTTTCAAGCTTCGGGGCAATACCGATTTTCCGTGCTTCATGTAAGAGCCATACTACGTCTCCTGCCTGGTACTTGCTCCAATTACATTTGACATCGTACCTGTCCTTACTCCTTTTTGAACACCTCTGCATATGGTTTCTTGCAATTTGGTGAGCCTTTACCATTTTCTTCCGAATTTTCTGGACATGTTCACCAGCTGAAATCGGTTCATGTTCAGATGCATACCCAAAAACTAAATCAGCCGGTAATTTGACTTCTCTTCCACAACACATCATATTTGGGCTAATGTTAGTTGCTTCGCTCGGTGTCGAACGGTATGCTCCGGCAAGGCACCCCAAATACAAGTCCCACTCTTCCTGATCTACCAAATATGCTTTGATCATCTTGATCAGTGTTCTATTAAATCTTTCGCACTGACCATTGCCCTTAGGATTTCTCGGGGAACTTCTGGTTTTTCGGATTTCAAATATCTTGCATAACTCTTTGAAAACCGTGCTTTCAAATGTGCTACCTTGGTCGGTATGTATTGATAAAGGACAACCCCATCTTGCAATGAACTCATTGGCGACTATCAATGCACAGCGATCTGCCTGCTGGGACTGGACGGCTACAACCTCTACGTATTTGGTAAAGTGGTCCGTCATAACCATAATATACTTATTCCCATTCTTTGTGCGCGGCAGAGGTCCGAGAAAGTCTATAGCAAGTGTATCCCATGGAGCGCCACTGGCTAGGTGACCCATGGGGGCTCTGTGTGTTTTCCGAGGTAATTTATCAGCTGCACAAATGTCACAAGCTTGGACATATAGCTGAACGTCTTCTTTTAAGTTGTACCAATGGTGGTTTTGTTTCACTCTCTTCTTGGTTCTCTTCGCCCCCATATGGCCTGAGAGAACGCAGTCGTGTGCTTGTTTTAGAGCGTGTTCCCTAAGATCAGATGGCGTTATCAACTGCAGGTGACTTTCTGTGCCACTGTGATTCATATACTTTCTGCACAGCGTTCCGTTTTTGAGCGCCAAGGAGTCCCATAGGGTCCAGTAATACCTGGTTGCGGCACTTTCGCGTACTAAGTCTTCTGACCTAGGCCTTTTACCGGCCACAAAAGCGGTAAAGATTGGGGCGATATCTGCGTCATGTTGTTGCCTTTTCGCAATGTCACTTTTCTCCGCTTCATTGAACCAATTATTTAGGGCCTCCCGACCTTTTGTTACTACTTTGAGTTTTACCTGTTTTTCATTACTCTCGACTCTATCGCCACTGTCGACGCCTAAATTCATCATGTCTGCCCGCCTTTGACATTTCTTACACGGGCCACACTTCAGGGGCTCGGAAGTGTCTGCCTCAGCGCATTCACAATCTCGCGGGTTTTCGCACCTTGATAGCGCATCGCAGTGTGGTTGTTTCCGACCGGGTCTATACTCAATCGCCAAATCGAACGGTGCCAATATCTCTATCCATCGGGCTATTTTCCCATTGGGTTCCTTCAATTTGAATAGCCATACGAGTGCTTGATGATCTGTCCGTACAATGAAACGTCTCCCGAGTAGATACTGCCGAAAGTACTGCACAAAGTAAACCACAGCAAGCAGCTCCTTCTCTGTTATGCAGTAATTTCGCTCTGCCTTGTTGAGCGATCGACTGGCGTATGCTATCACGCGTTCCCGTCCCTCTTGTATTTGGGCAAGTATAGCCCCGATGCCTGATCCGGAGGCGTCTACATCTAGGTAAAAATCACCACCATCATTTAGTGGGTAACCCATTACATTTGCACTGGTAAGCTGTCGCTTCAGCTTTTCAAATGCCATTTCGCAGTCATTCGTCCATTTAAACTCAACGCCTTTTTTGAGAAGATCCGTCAATGGTTTTGCGATTTTTGCAAAGTTCATTACAAAGCGTCTGTAGTACGAAGCCATTGCGACAAATTGTTTTACTTGTCGAGGGGTATTTGGTCTGGGCCAACTGTGTATCTTGGCAACGTTTGTCGGATTGGGCCGCACGCCATCTCTGGATACAGTGTGGCCTAAGAACAACACTTCATGTTGCAGCAGTTGACACTTATCTGGATGTAGTTTCAATCCAGCTTGATTGATTCTACTTAGGACTTCTTCGACGCGCTGTATGTGTTCCTCGAAGGTTGCTCCATAGACAATTATGTCATCTACGTACACAAGGCATGTTTGCCATTGCAAGCCTTGAAGAATAAGTTCCATAGTACGCTGAAATGTGCTACCACTGTTATTTAATCCAAATGGCATTCGTGTCATTTCGAAGAGCCCATACTTGCACACGAAAGCACTCTTCGGGATATCTTCCTTCTTTAGAGGGATCTGGAAATAGCCACTGGTTAGATCGAATGAGCTAAACAGACTTGAGCCGGCCACAGCATCCAAGCAATCTTGAATTCTAGGAAGTGGAAATCCGTCGGGTTTTACCAATGCATTTACCTTGCGATAATCCACACATGGTCTAACCGCTCCAGATTTTTTCCTCACGAACACAATCGGGCTAGCCCATGGTGATGTGCTTTTCTGAATAACGCCCTTCTTCAAAAGATCATCTATTGCTGCTTTTTCTTCAGCTGCGAATGCCATCGGGACTCTGCGTGGTCTTTGTTTTATAGGCGCAGCATCACCAGTATCAATGCTATGCTCCACTAGTTTCGTGGTTCCGAGGTCCCACTCATCTTTTGAAAAGGTATCCGCAAATTTGGCAAGTAGTCCCGCAACGGTGGATTTTTCGGCTTCGCTTTTCCCGTCTACGGACTTGTGAAACAGCGCCTCTAAATGGTTTGGTACATCAAAGTGTTCTTTAATGAGGTCTTCTGTTGTCATAGCTCTCATATCTTTCTGCCGGGATTCAACCTTTCTCACACTGCTCAAGTTATTTCGTTGCTCTACATCCTCCTCCTCTGTAAGTGTGCTCACCACTCGTTCTACCTCTTCGGCAACACCTATGATTGCATCCTGCTTCAACAGCACTTCTTCACTCATCGGGTTCATCACTCTGACTTTACATGTAGGTGTTCTGTTTATGTCGATAAGCGTAGCTGCCATCACTAGCTGATAGTTGTCCGTAAAAGACTCATTTGACTCTACGACATATGCACCGTTCAGGTCATCATCTTCTTCTCGTCTTTCAACCATCACATCAATCAGCGCCTCTGACATCCCTGGAATGCTTACATCATCTGCCACTGCTACTTTCCTAAGCTTTCTCACTCTTCCCACTTGAAAGCATGGTATGTCTACACCGTTTAAAACAATCTTCCCCTGGCTCAACATCAGGTCTGCCGGACCCATCTCACTCCCTATTAAGATGTCAAATCCCAGCAAGGCATCGTCTTCAATCTCCGCTACAACTACTTCCCTTGTCATAGTATAGGAACCCAGGCTGATATTAAATCTTGCCCTCCCTCTCTCTCTTATCGGCATTCCATTTGCGCTTCGAAGATTCCCAACTTTCTTCAGCACAGGTTTGCGGCTTTCTTCTATCTTGTCATACACTTTGCTGGATATAACGGTCATGGCTGCTCCAGTGTCAGCTGTAAAAACTAGCTCAACTCCCTCTAATTCCCCGTGCACATAAAGACCAGTGCACAGATCTTTTACTGCCCTGGAGGTTCGCTCGCCATCGTGACTCAGTACATACTCTTCCTCTGCATCTCTTGTGTGGCCGTTTTCTAATTGGACCGTCCCCTGGCCACTCGGGCTGGTCCCGCTAAGTTTAAAGTCACGTCAGTATTGCGTTTCTCTGCTCTGTCCGCACAGTTCTCCAAACTATTCGACGACTTTTGTCTTTCTTTGGGATCTCGTCTGCTCGAACATTCTCGTGCAAAATGGCCCATTTCGCGGCATTTGAAGCACTGTATACTAGCCTTACTGAACTGCTTCTTCTGAACTGTCTTTGCTTCTGTCTCCCTGCTCTCTAGTTTTTCCAAACGTTCGACGATCTTTAATAAAAGATCTCTGTCTGTGGGTTCAGCTGCACTCTTTCTTAAGGCCGCGCAATCACTCTGCACTTGTGGCACATTCTTGTTTTCCAGGTCATATACGCCGCTGTCGACCCCATCCAGTGCCCTCCTCTCATACTTCCCTTTCCTGTGCATGCCCAAATTTCTTGTTTGTATGAAGTTAACCACATGATATACGGCCTCATCAATGGTTTCTGGCTCTTTGTGGAACTCGACATCAAATCTTGCCTCGTCGTCTCTAAGTCCGTCAAGAAACTTGCGCACTAAATCCTCGTCACGGGTCCTCCTATCTCTGTATCCGTGGGCTTTGTCGTAGAGCATCTTCAATTCAGCCGCGTATTCTTCTGCTGTTTCTCCGTTTCTCTGCTGTCGGTGGCTAAATTTGGCGGCAAATGCCCTGCTCGTTTCTACCACTCGGAAACGACTTTTTAGCTCTCCGACTACCTGATCGTAGTCGTTCAAAACAAAACTGGGCAGTTGTCCATACAAGAATTCGGCAGCCTGACCCTCTATACGGGGAAGTAGCTGGTCCAGTTTCTCGTCATTGTCCCAGCCGTGCCTATAAGCAATCGTCTCAAATCGCGTCAGCCAGACATTCCAGTCTTCTTTTCCTGTAAATGACGGTATCTTGGTATTATCTCCTCCCCGATTGTATGGTCTAAAATTTTGGTCTGCACTGTATGGATTTCTCGGCCGCCGATCACCCTGCTCTCTGTCATCTGGCGGATTCGTTAATCGTGGTAAACCTCGAGATCTAGAAGAGTTAGAATTTTCATCGCACGGATAGTCTGTTTGATTTTGAGCCCGTACATCACGGACAGGCAAGCTGGTGTGAGGTCTAGGTATGTATTGCTTTAGCTGTTGAAGCTCCGCAACTACATCTTTCAGGATATTTGTAATCACTGGCAACATCTCACTTGAAGCAGGCGAAGGTGTGACTTCATGTGATAGGTGACTTCGCTGCCCTACTGCGTGCTGTTGCTGACTCACGCTGCTAGTGCTGTACCGCGCCTCCATCTCTATCGTCGGCGATTCGGTCAGGTCTCGGCAGAATATTTCGCCATCACTCCCGTCTAAAGCAGCATTCGCCATGTCTACTTCCCTGGGTTCGTATCTCTGGATCCAAGTTGAAAATATGGATCCCACTTCTGACACCAAAAATTGTTACGGCACCCGGAGTGATGTTGTTTTATTGGTTGGACTCCAGCTTTATTTATATTAAGGAATAATAAATAACGACCAATGATGTATAAGTGTAACTAAATAATTGATTTATTGTTTATTAAACAATAGAACAAAACAGTTATAAGTATATCAATTCACTAATTTTATGATATTTCTTCAGTAAACACGCAAATAAATAGACGCTGCGAGAATTCTATGTTTACGTATTAAATAACGCGGCCACCATTAATACACATAATAACAAATATTTCGTATACATTCACCTTACGTTAAGAACAGTAAGAGTCACATTAATCTTATTTGCTTAAAATATTCAACCTTAACGTTAAAATACTATTCACTTCAATAACAGCAAAAATAATACGTTAACTACGTATTTCCTATTTTAAAATATTTATCTGCTGAGTTTACTTATCCCTTGAATTGAATAAAACAAATATTTAGCAAAAATAAAAGAAATATGATCGAATCGAACTAACGTCTGCTAAGTGCTGGAGTCCTCGACTGAGGAAACTCACAGCTATTTATACTGGTCTCAGTGCACCAGAAAATCTTGCGCCTGCACCAGAAAATCTTGTGCATGCACCAGAAAATTTTGTGGCCACAGAAAATCTTGTGGCCACAAAAAAATAGTGTGCAAAATAGAACGCACAGAAAATTCATGTGCAAAAGATATAGTGCGCTTTCAGTCGTATTCTTAAACAATGAATTAAACACATAGTTATACAGAATGCAAATATTAAAACACATTTTTTTTACCTGAAAGGCCCGTTTTCGTAAATTAAATAGATGAGACATTGCTAACTAACATGCAAATCGTGTGGGCCGCTTAGTAGACTAACTGTAAAAACAAAATGGCTACCGCGTCACAGTAACTCGTCTGCTCATACAACAAAATGTGAACAAAACCTACTGAAAGTGGTTTCATAATGTAACAAGTGGTTCCTGGGATTAAACAAAGTGTTACTCAGCATATTAGCAAGTTCTGAGGAGAAGAAACATTTACTGAGGAATAATGCTGAAGTAAATGAAGCGAACCCGCAGAATCTGATGACACATATTCGAAGTAATATGAGGCGCAGTTTATCAAACAGAATTTAGCTAAAACACTTGTATAAGGTTGATTGTTCTGTCTATGTAACAAGAGCAACAGTCATTATCCATGTGCTTATGCTAAAAACCGGCTTATAAAAATTAAGTTGAAATCTAAAGGTGAGTAACCTTGACATTTATAAATGGAAACAACATTTGCTTTAGCGAGCCCAGTACTGGGGCCTTACAATATTGTCCTGTTGCACAGTTTTTTTGTTGTTGTGACAATCACGACAGTTTTTGACGTAACATTGTATTTTTAAGACATTTCTTTTAGAGCATTGCTTAGTGAACCGTATTTCTGATTACCGCTTCGATCCTATCGGCAAACATCCAGGTCACATGGCACTCCAAGAGCAATCAGCAAACGTAATCACAGTAGGCTCCGCGCTTCAGCGCGTCGTCAATTACACGTTGTGAATTGGAAAGCATGAAAGTCTTCAGCTGCAAATAAACACCTCTTCTAAAATATAGATTATACATTTGTACAACAGTTACATCAGAGTCTCTATCATCCGATAACAAAATCCATTGTATTAAACATTCAATACTTTCTGTATGATTTTGCATTTTAAAGTGAGTTAGGTCTAAAATAAATGCTAATACATGCTACCGGATTCAAACAAATTAAACTGAGTTTGAAATTAACCCCTACCTCATACATACCCGTAATCAGAACCTAAAAAGTCCGAGGGCGCCTTTGCTCTCCGAACGCATGCGGTAGCTTTAGACTGAGATGCTGAAATGAAACGAATGACCTATGTCAATACATAACCTGGTTAAGAGTCGGTCGCTGAATGCAGTGAGGCCTCAAGCGGTTATCGCAAATATCTAATAGCCTAGTAGACAAAACATAGTCAGTGGAACACGCGTTCTATTGGCAGTTCGCTTCCCATTTCGACCCTTTCCTCTAGTCATATTGATATTCGTACGAGGCATTGTTCATTCACAAATCTGCATTTCATGTATATGTGAATTACACAAAAAAGAGAGCAATATAATGTTAACATTTGAAGCCTGCGGTAGCACTATTGACACGTATAGTCTCATAAGACGTACATATCTGTTCTGTACACGCACTACTTTTCCCCAGGCATGAAATACTGACCGCGAGATGTCAATGTCATGCAGGGTTAATCCTGTGCGCTTCCGAAAGCCGCAAGTGACTCCGTCCTAAAACGAGGTTCAGGTTCAAGGTGTTGTTCCTGTGGATAGGTGTCGCGATCATAGCTTTTTTTAAAAACTGATTAGCTTGTAACAATAAAGTGTAGCTTGCAATTATAAAACGTAGCCAAAACTTATAGAAATTCGCAGCCGTTTGGCAAAGTCTTGTTTAAAAGAAAGCCGAGTATACCGATGTTAGCAATGCAGATTGAAAATACACATGAAGGAGAGAACAAGGAAAACAAACAAATTGGCACATATTCTACTTCCCATTAGAGCTATGTTCGTTACTGTCAAATGTTTATGTAATTAATCAACAGTGTAAGAGAGTGTTTAGTTCCCGGGATAGCCATCTTATTTAAAGCGCGTACTCTCTACGGCGCCTTGAATCTCTCACACCCTTGCCCTTTCTTGTATTTATTTGGACTTTGTTTGATTATGTCTAAATGTTATGATCGTTATGTTTACAGGTCAGTAGTCCTACTACCGAGGTAACATTCCTAATAGCAGGCATGACGTCTACAGCATTACTGGCAAGTGATCAAATATTCCAATTCTCCTGTGACTTCACCACATTGGGACAAGGGGAACAAACTCTCGGGGAACGCACCATAGGACCAATTGGGTAAGCGTAAACATGCAGCAATTATATAATGTAGGGACTATTTAATAAAAGGTATGCATACGAAGTCGCCGACTAAACAGTTTGTGTCTAACAGTCTTCATTGCGAGTCAAATGTACTTTTTTGATATGATATAAAACAGTAGACATTATTAGCAGTGAAAGTCTCACGGATGGACACATTCTTGAAATGTGTGCATGACATTAGCTGTATAAGTGAGAATAACTTGCAGAATTAAATGTATTACAACTCTGAAAATAAGGTATAAAAACACAGCCCCGACTCTCACAGCATGAGACGTAACAAACATCGCCAATAGTGATCTACACTATCACAGTCAAATACTGTGATAAAGTGTTTCAGCTTAATCGTCGATTAATTAATTATCTTTATTAATTATCTTTGGGCGTTGGGCGGAGGTAGAGGTTCACTCCATCAATATTTAGCTGCACGTTGCCAATATGCAATATGACCATAATTGTCTCGGTAAAATGAATGTTCAAAGAACAACAAAAACAACAACAAATTAATGATCTTGCAGACAACTCGGTGTAAAGGTGTAAAATGGCAGATAATTTTTGTTCTGGAGATGTGGTCCATGAAAATGAAATACGATGTAGATTCTAAATAAACCCATCTGAGTATATATTTTCCGAAAATCCGACAAAAGAAGACAGATACGTATTAAACAGGACGGCATATGTTTCGCTCCTCGTTAGTATATTAACATATTTAGATACAATAATATTTGAATTTTCCTTAGTTAGCCGTGAACACACGACATGATATCACTCTTAGTCATATAATTTAGCAACATCAATTATACTTTTAGAATATTTTTACAGAGAAAATAAAGTAGCATGCAATAACAGGAGTGTGTTTCTTTTCTATGAAACAGCCGTGCATTCAGATTTGTTTCAGAGCAGCCGCCAAATAACAATACAAACGATGTAACAGACAATAAGACATAAGCAAGGGAGCAGGCGGTAAAAAGAATTCGCCGCAGTAAGGCAAGGGTAAAGTAACGTAATTTTTCTAAGAAAAGAACCGTGTACCAGACAATAACAATATAATATGAGTATACATATACTTGGCAACTAATTACTGACAGCAAAATGGTCATTGACTTTGATCATTTAGTACATACCAGCAGGCGGGTATCTGAACCGTTTTGAAGTTACGCACAATTACAAGGGAAATAACTTTTGTAGTAATACTTTGTAAATGAGAGACTTATAGATAAAATGACGACATGAGAGGTACTTAACGCAAATTTGAACGACTAAAATCCTGACGTGTATAAGTTTAATCATTTTATACCTTTTCAACTTGATTGGTGTGGTAATAAGATTTTATAATTTGGAAACTACGGAAATGAAATATATAATTCCTAACCCGGGTTAGTCATCGACTTTCTTAGTGTTTTTTTTTTTTTGGTACTTTTTCTAACGGTGGTTACGCACGTGCGGAAAGTGCGTAATGGCAGAAACGCGCCTGCATACCAGGTATGTGTCTTTAAAATGGTTAATGCTTATACTAGTTATGCTTATCAATGTCAAGAGCGTGATCTCGCCGGCGCCTTTGATGTCAACCATCCATGTTTTTTCTTGCTTTTTTTCTTTTTATAGTTAAAATAGTATTTGGAATAGTGGCTGCTGGTGGTGTTGTCTCAATTTAAGCAAGAAATAAAAACGGTAATTCGACCTACTGTACCCTAGCTGCTCAACATTTCCGTTCTTTTTTACTTATAGTGTGGTGTATGACATAACGGCAAGGGCGACGCCGTCTGCCACTGAAAAAATTAATTATTAAAATGGAAATTTAACCGATTGTGACCAAGCAGCCCAACCGTTCCATTCGTTTTTATCACCTACAGTGTAGTGTACGACATAACGGTTAGAGCAATCGCAACTCCTGTTGACGGTGTCACGCTTTCGGCTACAGCGGTGGATGGGACAGCCATTACATCTACAAGTCTGAAAGATCCTATCAAACTTAAGCTGACTCTTGACCGTCTAGCGGACAATACAGCTCTCGGGATACACGTTGATGAGTTACAAGTCAGCATCAACCAGGATATGAGTGCCCCGGTTGAAACTATTATAACTGCAGGGTAAAACATATTTTCTTACGTAATTATGTTAGTTGTACAATTCCACAAAATGGCCAAATTTTTGTCGTACGTAGCAATTACTTTGTGAGCATATATTTGGATAACAGTTTGTTGTTTGTTCATAAATAAATTGACAATTATATTTTTATTTATATTCATAATATAATAGATGGGAATACGTGATTCATAGTCGAAGTTTGCGGCGTTGTTCCGTGAATCAGCGAATGTTTCCAGACATGTCTCACTGTCCCGAAACAAGTCTTCAATTCTCAAAGTCATAGAACTAAATAGAGCAAAATTGCGTACCAACCTTAGCGTCTTAAGATCAACTAAAAATAATAGAATTCGGTTTTAACTACAGTGACGTCATCTGGATATTCTGATCAAGCAAATCTGAGTTGACCGGCCGCAATAGCTCAGATGGTAGAGCGTCGGCTTGCGGATCGGGAGGTCGTGGGTTCGAACCCCGGCCGGGTCATACCAAAGACTTTAAAGTTGGTAGTAGTGGCTTCCCTCCTAACGCTCGGGGCTACGGGGACAGCATTACGCCTGACTCGTCGGTGTCAGTATAATGGACCGGCCGGGTTCAGTCCCTGGGCACCTCATAAGTGCCCCTGTGCTGTAATGATAGAAATGTCGCTGCGCAGTATCGGCAAAAATGCCGGCTAATCCCATCCCCATCCCAAAATCTGAGTTGACAATTCCTCTGTTGTTAAGAATGTGAGAACAGGCAAATAACGCATGCAATATTAGTCCTTTAGCTGTTATTACATTTTGGATACACAGATTGTAATTAATTTAATGTTCTAATTAATTTAATATTCTAATTAAATTACATATTTATTCTTAAAGTTCCGTTTATTTGCGGAATCTCACTTAAATCTCATTAAAGTTTCGGAAAATAAACCATGATTGTTGTTGAGTGACGAGAGCGGCGATCCTGATGTTTTTAATTGCTTGTTTTTAAGAAATAACCATGAGGTAACGTAACAAAATTGGGAAGAAATCATTTGCAAGAATAGAAATGGATGTTAAATAAATATTTTAGTGTGTATGTAAAATATTACAACCATTATATGCATCTCTATTTTCGTATTGTATTACTTTTATCTGCAGATTTTAACAAAAAACATCTGGTCAATTAATTGTCAATACGTTGGTTTAAATCACCTACATGTATGCCAGTACAGCAATTCAACTCTTTTTTTTCCATCCGCTGTTAAGTTCTGGACACTCAAGTGATCTCAGTCACACGAGCTAATGAAATCTGTGTCTAAGTTAAATTTACCGTGTCTCATGGCGTTAATGTTAAATATGCCTAAATTGAATTTACCGTGTCTCATGGTGCTAATGTAAAATATGCCTAAATTGAATTTACCGTGTCTCATGGCGCTGATGTAAAATGTGCCTAATTGAATTTACCGTGTCTCATGGTGCTAATGTAAAATATGCCTAAATTGAATTTACCGTGTCTCATGGTGCTAATGTAAAATGTGCCTAAATTGAATTCACCGTGTCTCATGGCGCTAATGTAAAATGTGCCTAAATTGAATTTACCGTGTCTCATGGTGCTAATGTAAAATATGCCTAAATTGAATTCACCGTGTCTCATGGCGCTAATGTAAAATGTGTCTAAATTGAATTTACCGTGTCTCGTGGCGCTAATGTAAAATATGCCTAAATTGAATTTACCGTGTCTCCTGGCGCTAACGTAAAATATGTTTAAATAGAATTTACCGTGTCTCCTGGCGCTAATGTAAAATGTGCCTAAATTGAATTTACTGAGTCTCACCGTGCTAATGTTAAATGTGTCTAAATTGAATTTACCGTGCCTCATGGCGCTCATGTAAAATGTGCCTAAATTGAATTTACCGTGTCTCATTGTGCTAATGTAAAATATACCTAAATTGAATTTACCGTGTCTCATGGCGCTAATGTAAAATGTGCCTAAATTGAATTTACCGTGTCTCATGGTGCCAATGTAAAATATACCAAAATTGAATTTACCGTGTCTCATGGCGCTAATGTAAAATGTGCCTAAATTGAATGTACCGTGTCTCCTAGCGCCATTGTAAAATGTGCCTCATTTGTATTTACCTTGTCTCATGGCGCTAATGTAAAATGTGCCTCATTTGAATTTACCGTGTCTCGTGGTGCTAATGTAAAATTTGTCTAAATTGAATTTACCGTGTCTCCTAGCGCTAATGTAAAATATGTTTAAATAGAATTTACCGTGTCTCATGGTGCTAATGTAAAATGTGTCTAAATTGAATTTACCGTGTCTCCTAGCGCTAACGTAAAATGTGCCTCAATTGAATTTACCGAGAGGGACCTAAATTAATATGTTGCTGAGTGATCTTGATGTGCTAAAGATATCAGAGGAAAATAAATATATTTATCAGCCTAAACTTAAAACATGTGTGTGGCCGCGTTTCTCTTTTGGCGTTGTTTGCCACACAGATATGTATTTCAAAAAAATTACAATCCTTTTTGTGTTTAAACAATTGCTATATGGCATAAATAATAAATGCCCTTTTCCGTCAATATGTGTTATTTTTATTTCAATTCATACTAGTACGCTCAGTCGTTAGCCCTCTCATTGTGATCAATACATAAATATATTTATCAGCCTAAACTTAAAACAAACTAATATCAACTGAAATGCATCCTGACAGACACAGCTCGATCAATGCATACACTATAAGTGAGCACAATTATATAGGCGAATTACAAAATAATTTATGCAATTTATTCGAACACCTGTACTATCTTTAAATCGACTTGACATTTTTCTGGTAGTAGAAATTGTACGAAAGTATATCAAGCGGGAATGTCTATGTACTTTGTAGATTTATAGACAGTATAATTTCTTTGTAACTGCTTTTTTACGAAAAATAAATGTCAGTTTATTTTTAAGTAGTTTTAATACATTGTCTTTGTGACATTTGTCTTCCTACTTAAAGTTGCACTACAAAAACTGCCGGAGAAGCATTTTACCTTGCTACGAACTTCCAGTCTTCGGAAACACCTGACCTTCTGATAGCTAATTACCCAACATATACTTCCATGACAGGTAATGACATTATCTTGAACAAAACAGTTTAACATTTTACATATAAGGGTTTTGATCTCACATATTAGAGAACTTGTTCTCGCAAATTCCCTCATTTGTTACAGTTCAAACCACACCATGAAACATGAAACAACTTAAATATCCAAGTATTCAGATGAATGGCGATTTTTAGCAATTGCGCTAAATTGTTGCACTTTAAAAACAAGCACATTACGAAACACTATTTATTTTCACCTATAAATATGAATGACGATTTTCTGGCAGTGGAGCTAACGTCTTAATTATTTTTACAATTTTTTTAATCAAACAATGTTATTCTATACCATTAACGATGTAAGACGATTCTCTAGGAATTGTTTAATATTATATGACCGGTCCTATGACAGAATAAAATTACGTGATCAGCAGAACAAATAAAATAATGCTGAAGAAAGGAGTGTGAAACTTTCTCAAAATTACACAAAGGTTAAATCAGGTTTAAGTCATTAAATTCTATCCATTATCACCATTCAGTTGTATTTTGTTTTTATGCTATTATTTTATACGTTTTTGTACTAATTGCTAGGGGACCTGACTCTTGGACGCTTTTTGAGAACCGACGCCATTGCAACGCAAAACCTATTTTTCAAAGTTACTTACACAGTTGAATGCCTTGTCCTGAGTGATGTTGCCAGATGTTTCAACCAACAGGTAAGCTGAAAAATCT
>CM017562.1:19274990-19287490 GCA_007844125.1 Sinonovacula constricta
ACAGTTTAGTTTTGTATCTTTAAACATTTGCACAAAATGAGAGTATCAAATTAGAAATGAAAACTGAAGTAGAATATTGTTTGAATCATGTTCATGATATATCACATATCTTATGTTATTTTTATTTATTATCTATCTGGTATATATTTGACATATTCCTTTCATAGACTACTGGGATGTATATCTTTACAAACGAGGCTTTTTTTCAGCCAAAAATACCATCTTGCCTGTTATTTTGTTGGCGTATTAACGCCTTTTATAGAAATTTTTAATCTTATAGTTTGACGTAATTCCATTCTTCGTAAATGTAACCTTAATGGCATATTCATATTTACAACATGAATTAATTAGCACAATTAGCAAGTTATGGTATCCCGATATATGTTAAAATTGTATTTTAGTACATGTCGTTTTGTAAGAACAAAGAAATAAACATTGGACTTTGGTTCCATCTTAACATGAACAGGATGCTAAAACCATTTACTCTTCTCTGGTTTTCTTTTCTCCATTCAAAAAGTTAATTTCATTTACAATCAACAATCTTTGTGTAGTTCTTCTAACCGAAATAATACCCCTCCCTCTTCTAAACAATATGTGCACTGTATTTTTCATTGACCTCATAAATTTTGTCATATCTTATCAAAGAAAGCGTCAGCGCTTTGACATTTTTTATTCAAATCGATCGGTTTTCTTTTCATAGCTTGCATTCTGAAACCCATCAGGAAGTGCGAGGTTCGAGCTCTGTAAAACCGGTTTTAGCCCTCTGGTCGGTCCATGTTGCCGACCTACCGTTCCAAGCGCTAACTATTGGGTTTGCTATTTTTTGTTAAATGACTCACAACAGATTTGTTCTAACTATTACATTTGGTTTACATGTGAATACCATTGTCCTGTGCCTTTCAAACTTTGGTATATGTTGCAATGCTCATAGGAATTTGTTATATATTCTTATTGAAAAAATATCAAATTTGCAATAAACGGCTTATACATTTTTGCAATTTATATTTATATAAATTCTTCTTTATATATATATATATATATATATATATATATATATATATATATATATATATATATATATATATATATATATATATATATATATATATATATATATTTCTGTTAAGACGATGACCTTGATAGGTCAGACCTTTGTTAGTTTTTGTACCTTTAATTACTTTGTAAAAAAGCGGTTTCGGACCAAACAGTAGAACATACATTATGTTTTTTGTTCCTAGTTCAGATACATGTTGAAATATTGCATATCATATGTTGTACTTTGTGAAAGTTAACGGTAACTTTACCACCCTTCCGTTATCATATACATCAGACAGTTTAAAAGTGCAAGAATAAAATCATCTACACGACTTTTTTATACATTGTTGCTTTTAACTTTTTTGCAGCACCATACATTAATTCGGAGATAAATGCTGTATTAAATGATTAATTTCTGTTTGCCTTTATCGGATCAAATGATCTTTATTTTAAGATTATTCTCCCTTTTCAGTTAAAAGAGTAAGTTAAACGTTTAAACAAAAATATATTATCTTTGTGATACACTGAAAATTGTAAACATTGGTTATTAACGTTTGCAAATCGATCAATTAATTTGGCACACAGATGTGTTTAATTGGACTGGGCGTCACCTATTGGACTTGTTAGTGACGCGGGCTTTAAGCTGCCATTTTAAATGCTTTTAGTGAAATGATAATAATGCCAGTTAACTTATAATAACCGCAAAATATTTTTTTCTATGGAACAAAAGAAACACACCATTATTAAATAATGAATTGAAATTAGAATAAGCATCACGCACCTAGTAGTTATACTTGTAGTTGTTCTTGCTTTACTTAATCTCGCTTATTAGGTAATTTATAGAATTGGTGCCATGGACAACAAAAACATAAGTTGAATTAATGTGTATTATTACAGAACCAGCAATGAGCAATTTTACACACACACACACACACACGCAAACACACACACATACACACACACAACACACACACATACACACACATACACACACAGAGTACACTAAAACAGCAGTGAAATCCAACAGACAGGAATGCGCTGAACGGTTAAAGTTGTGCATATTTCCTTTTGTCTAACCAACCATTGTGAGGAATTGTTTCTCACATGGCGCTTGTTTAGCGATGTTTCTAATATTTCAATGGAACTGACCAAATTAACTACGAAACATTGGCACCAACCTGGTTGTAGGTATAAACACTTAAGCTGTGTATTATACCTGCCTTATAGATTTCGAAAACAATATTCCATGTTGATCGTCTAGTTCTTAGACTGAGACCTGAATAGAATGAAACTACATGTACATGGACAAATGTGTCGTCAACAACATTGCCTAAATATCGCCATTGTGTGTCAAACTTGAAAGACCCAAGACTCTTCGTTCCAAAGTAAAACTTGAACGAATCGATCTGGGTGGTTTTTGTATTTTCGATAGCAGCTTCAACTTTAAATAATAAATCAATGAAGAAATAAAGAGTGTTGTCCCTTTGAAATCTAGCCATAAATTTGTTACAACTTAATAATCGAAATTATTCAAATTCGAAAGTATTCACCGCGCTATCAACATTAAGTTAGTTTCAAAAATAAGTTTGATAAACTGCATGTAGAAAAATAGTTTTTCTATTCAAATACATATCAGAATGCGGCATATCAAAATAAAATCACGCACCTGTCTGCGTAAGACGTGTCCAAGGTAATCCTTTCTTTGTACTGGGTGATATGCCTTCACTAGAGACAATGGTAGAGACTTATGTACGTGTTAGAGTCCTAAAAATAACCTTTTTTTTCAATTTAGGTTTGAATTTGTTTTGATCTAGCCTATCGCAAACTTGTTGTACATAGTCGATGTACCCGACACTTCTTTGAGATGGTAACTATCGCCAACGTATGGATAACAGAATTTTCATTTGTCTAATACTTTCATTGCTTACAGTTTATTCAAAGAACTTTATGACCCTAAACAAGTTTTTATCATACGTCTAAATGTTCTCCAATATGCATTGAAATCATCGTAAAAAGTCTATCATAATTTACAAAGAGGAAATGTATTAAAAATTAAAGCAATTTTGGAGAGTCTGCAAAATAAAATATTGACCAAAACATACCACCAAAGTGACGTATTTTTTGTCCGCTGCGATGAAGATAAAACTTATTATATCAATTCATTCACACCGTTCAATTTAAGAAAAGACGACACGCTCAATTAATGTAAACCAATAAGTCTTCTCCAAGTATGAGTTTGATTAAGGTAAACAAGAAAAGTCGTTGATGCGAAGCATCAAAGGCGACGCAAATGTTGGAGATGTAAAGAGATCGAAGGAAGCAATATGAGGGCTAGTAACAAAGACACTTGAAACGTTACGGTTTTTATTCGAAAGTTTTCAGTATACTATAATTTTTCGAGAAAAGGCCTGTATAACTTATATTCCTGGAACCATAGAATGGTTTAAAACAAAATGAAAAGCAAAACCCGACACCATTTAATTGGTTTTCTAAAGATGTTACATATATAGAAAAAAAATGCAAAAGTATTATAATTAACTATAAAAAAGCAGTAGCAGTAGTACATGTGCAGCAGCCTCACATTACACAAATAAGTATTGTTCAGATAATATTTTTCTCGAGCGTAGTGTGTGTTTTTTTCAGCATCTTATTGTCTATTTTCAAATTTATTTTTAAAATGTTACAGACACACTCAAATAAATATTAAAATAAAAACATCAAACAGAACACCTTTTACCGAATTTGGACCCGTATTGGTCAGGTTTAGAAAGTCCGCAAAACAAACTTTCTCTATGCGCAAACTTCAGTGCGCATTCCATAATATAGGCGTCAAAATGATAAAGAAAAGTTTAGAGAAAAGTTCAGATCAAGAAAAGATATGCTACTTACCGAAAGCGAAGATTGCTGAAGAATCACATAGTGATTGAACTCTAATTATATGCTAGTCCGAAAGAAATTCACATCTAAAAGTTTAGTGTAGACTTGTCCAGCTCAAGTTTTAGCTAATGCAGCCAATTCCACACATAGATTATTTCCTATACAGGTTTTCAATTCCATCTTCACATGAAAAAGACGCTACAACCATTTACTCTTCTCTGATCATGTTGTTTTCTTAATTCAAAGTTAATTTTACTTATAATCAACCACTTTTGTGTAGCTTTTATAATCGAAATGATACCCCTTTCTTTTCTAAACACTATGTGGACGTTATTTTTAATGACGGCACTTCTTTCATCATAACTTATCAAAGTAAACATCAGCGCTTGGACATTTTTGTATTCAAATAGATCGGTTTTCCTTTCATTGCTGGCATTAAAAAAAACCACCAGGAAGTGCGAGGTTAGCGCTCTGTAAAACCGGTTTCAGCACCCCAGTCGGTCCATATTGCCGACTGACCGTTCCAGGGCGGTAACTGTCGGGGTTGCTTTTTTCGTTAAAGGACTCATCACAAATTTGTTCTTGCTTTTCACTTGGCTTGTATGTCCTATGCCTTTTCGGAGTTTGGAATATGTTGCAATGCTCATAGGACTTTTCATATATTTTTATTCGTGATCACAACAATGTTACTTGTGCAGTGTGGCGCTCGTTAAAAATCTCCCCGTGCATGTAATCTATGTTGTTATTTAATTCATCTTATAAAGATTTTTACGTGTATTTCCTTTGATACACATTGAATTTTGGTTGCTCAATTCCATTTTCACATGAACAGGATGCTACAGCCATTTACTCTTCTCTGATCATGTTTTTTCTTGATTCGGAATTAGTTTCACTTATAATCAACCATTTTTGTGTAGGTTTTATAATCGAAATGATACCCCTTTTCTAAACACTATGTGGGCATTTGTTTTCAATGACGTCACTACTTTCGTCATAGCTCATCAAAGAAAGTATCAGCGCTTGGACATTTTGTATTCAAATAGATCGGAATTCCTTTAAGTGCTTGCATTGAAAAACCCATCAGGAAGTGCGAGGTTAGCGCTCTGTAAAACCGGTTTCAGCACCCCAGTCGGTCGTTCCAGGGCGGTAACTGTCGGGTTTGATCTTTTCGTTAAAAGACTCATCACAAATTTCTTCTTGCTCTTCTCTTGGCTTGCATGCGAAATACCTTCACAGGGGGCTGACGAAGCGCCAGAGGTTGTGGTTCTAATCGAAGTCATGTAGTTGTAACTCATCGATAACTTATGAAAACAAACCCTAGTTTCCCTACCACCACAACCACCACGTCCCAGAAGTAGGACGAAAGGACAGTTCATTGTTTATTTTGCAAGATTTCATTCAAACTGTTGTTTGCCGGTATCATGTGTTAAAAATTACCAATATTTATGTCTGCTAACGTTATTGTGCAATATTACCCGTTGTCTTAGTGTGTGGTAACTGCGCTGATTGTTTTTATTAATGTAACATTTCGTATCCCTGATACTGGCATCGTGTCTTTCATCATTTCATGACAATTCTACGCTGTAGCACAGGGAATTGTGTGTACGTAGGCCTTGTATAATGTTACACACAGAGAGTGTGAGTGTTTCTCACAGAAGTATGATAGAGACTTTTCTGTTCTGTTTCTGTTGTTCTCTCTCTCTCTCTCTCTCACTCTCTCTCTCTCTCTCTCTCTCTCTCTCTCTGTCTCTCTCTCCCTTCCTCTCTCTCTCTTCTTTGACTTCGATGAGTAACATACACATTAAAAGTGGTCCTCGTTGAACACAGCACACACACTCCGTGAGAAACAGCTACATTGGTAGCAGGCAAAATCTCCTTTAAATGATTATAACGTAAAATAAAATGCATAATAATAAAAACAATTGATATCATAATGTAACTAGGTCTACTATGTTAAGCACTATTCAATTTATAATTAGTACAGTTGCAATAAAAGCCACCTTAAAGGAGTCTACACACATCGGATGTTTTTAAGTGTCGTTATTGCATAAATATTTTCACAAGGCAACATTAAATCAGTCTTAACACACAAACAAAACATTTAGAATAATGTACTCACCATGATTTAACGGATCTTATTTTCCAAACGTTTACACTCAAAATTAACAAATAATATGTTATCCCCGGCAATTAAAACACGTTCTGTTTACATAAACTGTGTAAGTTTTCGATGTGAACCATCCACATGACTTCGATGAGAACCAAAACCCGTGACGCTTTGTCAGCACCCTGTGACCTTTGTCCTGTACCTTTTCGGAGTTTGGTATATGTTGCAATGTTTGACTTTTCATATATTTTTTTATGGAGCCAACTTCTGAAATAAGCTGTAGTTTTGAAATCTGGATATTAACAGGTATAATTAGATCGTAACCTTAAGTTTTTGACAGCTTTCAAAACTTTTCTTTGTCTTTTTCTTTTTTTCCTTTTGGAATCCAGTCAATCCCCAGCAATATGTCGATCCATAATTGCAAATAAGCCCAGTCAAAACGGCAAAGTGACCCACTCATATCTCCTTTTTATAAACATATTAAATGGTGTAAATTGGAAGACACATTGTTAAGATTTTATAATACAAATGATTAATTTGATATTTTGGAAACATTTTAGATAAAAGCAACTCTATATACACATACTTCTAATACAGTTGCTGATACATTTCATCAAAGCATTCCGACAATGCATAGACGTTGTTTTTTTTTCGCTGAGCCTTAATCTATTTCTTTTTTTTTTTTTGCATTTATGAAAAGATACATTATTTATATATTTATAGTTTTTAATGAAATAAAGAGGCTGTAAAGAAGAAAAACAGAAAGTGATTAGAAGAAATTTGATGTTTGAATATCACCTATGTCCTAATTATTTAAGTGTCGGTAAAAATTGACCCCACCTTATCAATCACTAATGCAATGAAATCAGTTCATTGCTTCAAGTACATCACAAACTTAAAAGAA
Source organism: Sinonovacula constricta (assembly GCA_007844125.1). Classification (NCBI taxonomy): domain Eukaryota; kingdom Metazoa; phylum Mollusca; class Bivalvia; order Cardiida; family Solecurtidae; genus Sinonovacula; species Sinonovacula constricta. Next base: position 19,281,914 of record CM017562.1, read on the forward strand.
ATATAGAAAAACATTAAAAGAAAATGTATGTCACAATGTATGCCTTTGTATAACTTTTAGTGGTGAGTGCATCAAAACATTAGTACATAGTAACGTTTAAAACGCACTTATTATACATTTTAGGGCGATATGTGCACTTTATCATACATTTAGTATAAAAAAAATCTGTGTGTGGTAATCAAATACTAGTACACGTTAAGCAATATCATTATTATATATATAAAGAGTGTGCATTTGAATGCCTTTAATTCATGAACACAATGTATGTACAGCGCATTGTGAAAATCAATGTTTATGCTGTCAGAACACGTGTAAAAGGTCATTGGAAGTATATCGGAACATGTAATTTTAGCCAAGTATTTGATAATAGACCTTTGTATTAATGAAGATGGGACAGAGAATGACACACAAGCAGTTTACTCAAACATAAAGCATCTAAGAAGTATTTTCAAAACAGAACATTGTTAGAGTAGTTTTAGTATATAAAGTAATATTATTCTAAACCGTTTTTACATGTGCTTTGTTTGAGTGTGGCACCTTTGCTAGCACCGTCTTTTGACCATGCTGAGATTCGCAGGAACTGGTAGACTACATATCTGGCAAATTGGTGAAATGGCCGAATCCAGCCTGTAATTCCAACGCAGAATAGAAAAATTAGAAAAGGTCCTATCAAAACAACCACAGATATTTAAATCTTTTCTTCTCTAGACCAAGGCAAACAGGGTAAATGTAAACGTGACAAAAACACCGAGACGAGACATATCACACAAAAAGAAAGAACAGCAGTTACCACCTTGGAAAGATCAGTCGGCAAAAGGACAGACTGGGGTGCTTAAACCTGGTCTGTGTTGCTCTCCAACCTCGCACTTCAAAAGGGGTTTTCTATGAAACAAACAGTGTAATAAAAATATCCCATCAAAGTAAGACAACTTGCAGTAAGCACCTGCACATCGGGGGGTGGGGGGGGGGGGGTAAACTGATAAAATGAACTAATATTTAGACAAAATAACCAGCAATAAAATAAACTTTCAACATATGTACAATATGTACAATGGATGAAAGCCTCGGCAGCATAAACTAAACAGTTTTTTCAAAGTTTAAGTAGAATTTTATTACACTATCTTGTCTCTATCTTATAACTTGATTTATAAATTAGCGTGTAAATAAAGCACACGGAACATGATGATAAAAACAAATGCATATATATTTTGACATACATGTACAATGTGTTATATATGTTTATCGTTATCACAAGTGTTATATTAGTCTGGCCTCCATGTTGCCTGCTTTCCTCCACAGAGGAAACAAACCTACATACTAGAAAAGAAATGTGGTATTATACGGTGACAAATTCTAAACTGTTTTTTAATTTATATAAATTTCTCTACTGTCTTAATCAAAATATTATAACGCGATATTTTGAAATAAATATTCATCAATAATTTACCATATGTGCGTACACACCTTCAACCATATATCGCATTCAATTTCAATTTTAAATGATCTGCCATAAATTTTGATATATGAAAACAATCAAACCAATCGGTAATTCATTCGAAGTGATTGTATCATTGTTAAGCACGAAAAATGGAAAGAATTTACGTATGCAATATTTTGCATTTTTATTACAATATACAATACAGATAATATCAAGTTTTTATTTTTTCAATAAGTTAAATAGTAGAAACACAGAAAACTACAAATACATTTTGTTGAATCACACAAGTACCTATTTGTTCATGTTAATCGTTAGAAACAACATAAAAACCCTTCGTGAAGGTTGATCTACGTCGTAGCAGACAAAAAGAAAAGACATACCTTTGGTGGTATGTTTTGATCAATAAAATCTTTTGCCGAATCCCCAAAACTGTTTTGATTTATTATAAATTTCCCTTTAGTAGATTTTGCAACTTGTTGAGGGTCATGAAGTCATTTGAATGAACTTTATGTAATTCAAGTATTAGGCAAATGAAAACTATGCTTTACATACATTTGTCGTATTGTTACCATCTTTAAGAAGTGTGGGGTCACATCAAATTTGCGACAGGCTAGGTCAAAACAATGTCAAACTTAATTTGAAGAAAACTTATTTTAGGACTCTTACACTTATATACGTCTCTACCACTGTCTCAAGTGAAGGAATATAACCCATTACAAAGAATGAAATACTGACGCGCTTTACACAGACAAAAAGGTTTCATTTCGCTAGACAAAATGTGAAGAAAGTGAACAATATGTCTAATCCACAGACGGATCAAAGTACGGTACCGGAACCGTACTTGTTCAAGCAAGTACAAAAAATGAAGACAAACACAATCCAGTTCATTCAATATAGCTAACTTTATTCCCATGTTTCTACTCACACTCACAATGTTTTAGATTCAAAGGAATTATTTTAGGGTGCGTGATTTTATTTTGATGTGTCGCATTCTGATATGTATTTGAATAGTAAAACTATTTTCTACATGCAGTTCATCGAACTTGTTTATAAACTGTCAAACACAAGTGTAAGAATTGAGCAAATTAACTTAATGTTGATAGCGCGGTCAATATTTTTACACTCGATTATTAAATTGTGATATATTGATGGCTTGATTTCGAAGAAAAATCACTATTTTTTCTCGTTTATTGATTATTTAAGTTGAAGCTTCTATCAAAAATACAATTAGCATCCTAATATTGTTCCAATCTTTGACTTTGGATCGAAGAGTCTTAGTGGTCCAATCTTTGACTTTGGATCGAAGAGTCTTGGGCTCGACCTTTATATTTGACACACAATGCCAATAATAAGGTAAAAACTTTTTAGCAAGAATAACTACTATGTAGGCGAGTCTAATTTATACTCATTTCAAAGTATTATTTAATGATGGTTTCATAATATTATTCCATACTTAAGTATAAATTGTATATTTTGTGGTAATTTTAAGTTAATTGGCATTGTAACCATTTCACTAAAAGCATTTAAAATCGCAGCGCAAAACCCACGTCACTAACAAGCACTCTAATAGGTGAAGTCCGGATCTGTGTGTCACGCTGATTGATACATTCGAGTTAATTACCAATGTTTACAATATTCAGTGTATCACATAGGTAATTTTAACATTTAACTTAGAGAACTTTAAGATCATTCATTCAGATAAAGGCAAAAAGAAATAAACCAGTAAATACATAATTTATCTCCACATTAATGCATGGTGCTGGGATAAGTAATAAGAACAATGTATATAAAATGTAGGGTGGATAATTTTATTCTTGCACATTTTAATAGTTTGGTGTAATGATTACGGAAGGGTGGTAAAGTAACCGTTTACTTACAAAAAGTACAACATTGTTATCAATATTTCTTAACATATATCAGGACTAGGAGCCAAAACCATAATGTTTTTTTTCTAACGTTTAGTCCGAAACCGCTTGTTTACAAATCAATTATAGGTACAAAACTTAGAAATGTCTGACTCATCAAGGTCATCGTCTTAAAAAAATATGAATAAAAAGAATTTATATAAATATAAATTGCAAAAATGAGTAAGCCGTTTAGTGCAAATGTAATTTTCTTCAAGTTTATGTCTTTGTCTTACATAACGTCAGGTATCAAGATACAATTTTATTTACTGTGACAGTCGATATGCTGATTGTGCATATTCATTTTGAAAATATGTTTACTGGCTTTATTGGCCCACAAATAGAATTTCTCTTATCTACATTTTCTAAATATGAATATGTCATTAAGGTTAAATATATGAAACATGGAATAATGTTTACTGCATAAGGTGAGATTTAAAACATGTTTGAAATGCATAATATATTATGAAAGTTAATATTGCATATAGATCTCAAATTATGAAATTAAAGATTTCTATAAAAAAACGTTTATACGCCAACAAAATACCAGGTAAGTGTGGTATCTTTGGCAGAAAAAAGTCTCGTTTGTAAAAATATACATCCCAGTAGTGTAAGAAAGGAATCTGTACAATATATACCAGATAGATAATAAATAACATACGATATATGATTTATTATAGCAAGAATTCATACAATGTGTCGACAAAAGAAACAGGAAGAAATGTTGATGTTTTGCATAAAAATGATTCAAACAGTATTCTACGTCAATATTCATTTCTAATTTGATATTCCCATTTTGTGCAAATGTTTTAAACATACAAAAATAAACTGTGTCTAGAACGCGTTGAATTGAACATGGTCATAATAAAACTTCATAAAAATTGTCATATTGCCATATATATTGGTATCTACTAAACATGCCTTTAAAGTAAGTGAAAGTTGCATTTAATAAATATATGTTCTAAATAGAGATAAGTATTTTATCTCGATTATATTATTAATATTTTTATATTCGCGATTTCATATTGTATAGTTACAACGGAAAAAGAAAGCGGAATGGCAGTTAAACCTGACCTAGTTATGTAATGTTTAATGACGATATTGCATTATAAAAAATAACAAAGCCTAGTGCAAAAAATTTTTAACAATTTTAAAAAAGGCAAGATAAACTAGCCCGTCTTGCAGAAAAGGAAATTTAATAAATTACTTAATAGATAGCCAAGCGATAAATAATTCTGCAAAAAGAAAACATAATAACGCAGGTCAGCTGAAAGTTCTCCCCGCATGAAAGTTCTTGCCTTGGCCGTATTTCGAACTTAAAGAGACATTGCATTTTAAGTGTTCTAGTTTCTCGGTCACAGGCGCCTTATAAATGCTGGCTAAGCTGACTCTATAAGTTGTACGTCGCCTCATTTACAAAGTTATTGACAATTGAAATTACATTATAGATTAAAATCGTAGATAGTTCACTATTTTCTGTCATAAGATGTTGATGAATCGAAGAGAATTTTAATATATGTCAACATTTATAAAATTGAATAAAGGACAAGCATGTTTAGTGTATTCAACTAAAAAAAAGAATTGAAACAACAACATAAAATTATTCACAAAAAATATTAACAAGTCATTTGATTAAGGATACAATTTGGCCCACTTTAAGCAATGTGCACACGTGTATTTACAAAATAGTAACGTCTATAAAAGGCACTGCTATGAAGTGTATCATTGTAATAAATATTTTATATATAAGTGAAGCACGTGATGAATATAATTATTTTGGAGTTTCAAACCAAAAATTGTTTTCTTGTGCTAGATGGTAAAGAACGATATACAATACAACGTACAATTTCTTAGTTAAAATATATTTAAAAAACTTGTGGTGTTTATAGACAAAACTGGAAAATGTCAAGAAAGGGCAGTAACTCCATAAACAGAACATGAAGTGAACCAAAATCAAAAATGGAATTCATTTCGAATTCAAATATAATCAAAATAGGACCTTTAAAAGCAATTGCTCGTAAATGAAAAAAAAAACACCTGCACGGACGCACGTACAGAAGGAATGGGGAACAGAAAGGAATAAACCTAGTCGATGTTTTTTAACTTAAAACATTGCTTAACTATCACGAAATATACAAAGGTTACATCATTCAGGTAAAAATTTAAAAGGAAATTGATGCGTCAGATGATTAATTAGCATTTAAAGATTTGAAACTCTTTTTTTTTGTCTATCTG